>BSBM01000350.1:7447500-7607500 GCA_027924585.1 Larix kaempferi | reverse complement strand
ATCCTTTGTTTAACAACCAGCCATCTCCACAAAACTAAGAGGTTAGCTACACCTACCAGCCACTTTACTAAATCAAGAGTGCTCTAAAAATTCATTTTAAAGAAAAACTATGAAAAATGTTTTTTCCTTATTTTCAATAACAAGAAGTAAGCCTTTATCTGAGAAGAGAAGTTTATGGGGTTTTGAAGCTTTTTGGAGGGTTGTGGATTGTATGGTTTTTCCAAGGGAGGGAGAGGGCACAGCTCTTAGGCACAGCCCAGTGATCCCAATGATGGATGCGAGAACCTGATACTCGTTTCCTTACTTGTGTTTACTTAAATTATTTCACTTGTGGATTGGAGGTGGGCATTGCCCATTCATCTTATTGTCTGTTTGATCTGTTAAGAAAGAATGCTCCTCTTGGGAGGATAGGTCTAGACTTGAGTTTAACTTTAACTTTTTAATTGCTTGCTTAGCACAGAGCACAACTCCTTGATGAGAATCCTAGGGTCGTATTCATAAGTCCTTGACTATATATATATATATATATATATATATATTCTTATCATTTGTGAATGGAAGAAGGGCACATCCCTCTTCTATGGCCTTAACTGTATTATGTTTTCACTTCTCCATGGATAGAGAAGGAGGGCATTGTTTTCATCTTGAATTTTTACTGGTTGATTACTCTTTGGTCACCCTCTTAGCATAAGAGGATTGAGGGTGTAGCCCTATTATAGTGCTAGTACACAGTAATTGTATATTATTCTTTTGAGTAGTCAACCATGAGCAGACTCTCTTCCAAGAGAGCTGAACTCTTTTGGATTTTGACAAATTGTTTTAGATAGAGGGGAGGGAGCAGACCTTAGGATCCTCGATGTATGTTCTCGTATTGATTGCTAGTATTCGTGGAGTAATACCTCTACTAGAGGTTTAACACGTAATATGGGATAGTGTCGATCTATAAGTTTCTTACAGGTTATCCTTATGGTTGCATGACAATGGGTTTGGGGAAAGTGAAACCTTAAAACCCACTAAAAATTGTTGATGTATTTGTAACTTCAGAATATACTCACTTGTATATTGCATTTGCACTTTATTGTATATCCAACAGAGATGTATTATTCCTCTGATTGGAAGTGTCATCATTTGTATTTGCAAGTGTCGCAAGTTACATTGTAAGTGTCGTCATTTGTATTGATGGGTTATTAGACCACCAGTGTGGTGTCGGCCCTAGTTAGGTCATATGGTTGGGTTATTATGCTTCCTTAGGAAGTTGACCCTATTGGTTTATGGGTAGGTCAAGTCAATGTATAAATAGAGGGTGTGCCTCTCTCATTCTATTCATTCACTCACTTCTCAAGCTCACATAGCTAAGAGAGAAAGTAGTGCTCATGTGGAGGAGGAGGAGTATCTACTAGAGACATCTCTTTGGGTTTGATCCTTGTGATCTTGTATTGGGGATTATTCTATCTTTGAGGAAGTTGCAGGGTTTTTCACCTTCTTGGTTTTCCTTGAGGAAACTCTGTGTCTCTTGTGTGCTTGCATTATTGTGTCTATGATTGATATGATGTAGATATGTTGTACATGTTATTCTCTTAGTGATCCTGAATGATAATGGAATGAAATTATCGAAAAATTAACATGGAATCAGAGCTGACCTAAGAAGAAGGAACTATGCAGCTACGGAAGCTAGGGCTTCTTAATATTTGGGTTTCTCTCCACAAATCAACAAAGGAAGGAGGCTAGATTGAATCTCCTAGAAAGGGTGCATCTTTCTGTCGAGACAAAATTCAATTCTGAGCACTTTCAGTTTTGACCTAATCTCTCCTGCGAGAAATTAGGGTTTCGAAAAAATTTGGAATTTTTGGAATCTGAATCCACGGCTAGATACTCCTCAGGAAAATAAAAGTTTAGAGCATTGGATCGAACTTTTTGGTTGGGCAGAAGGGTGGGCTTTATCAAACCCTAGTTCGGGGTCCTGTCCATTGAATCTAGAAGTTTCAAAGGCAATTTTGAGGGGTCAAATTTTGCAGATCTCAAAATTTGAGTATACCAGCTTGACCAACTCAGCAAGGCACATCTTTCTATCCTTTCAGAAGTTTGAAATTCAAATTTTAAATTTTTAGCGTTTCTCTGACAAACCCTAATCCAACTCCAGATCCAATTTTCAGCAAATCAAGTGGTAATACCTAACAACTTTTCTATTTCCATTTGAAGTACTCTTTAATATGTCTCACCACACCAAGATTAAGGATAAGCTTGAAGGGGCTGATAATTTCCGAGCCTGGAAGTAGAGGATTGGGTTAATCCTAGAAGAGAATGAGTTGGACACTTACATAAGTGAAGAGGTTCCTATCCCAGAGGGAGAAGAGGCTAAATCCTTACACAAGAAAAACCTGGTCAAGGCTAAGAGAATCATTGTTGATTCTATCAAAGACCATCCCTTACCTCATGTGTCTTCCTTAAAGACACCTAAGGAGATGTTTGACTCCTTGACCAAGTTGTTTGAAGGAAAGAACATAAATCGGAAGATGACTCTGTGGAACCAATTGAAAGGGGTAAAGATCCAGAATGGAGAGACCATTCAATCCTACTTTTCTAAGGTCTCTAAAATCAAGGAACAGCTTGAATCTATGGATGAAGTAGTGGAGAATGGTGAAATCGTAATGAACACATTGAATGGCCTACCTAGGTCATGGGACTCCTTCATCCAAGGAATCTGTGCAAGAAGGAAATTGATTTCTTCCAGTAGACTGTGGGAGGAATGTTCACAAGAAGAAGCTAGGCTTGTGGCCCGAGAAGAAAAGATGGGAAATGAAGATCAAGCTCTCACAACACACACCAAGAAAGAAAATTCCAAGAGGGAGAAATCTTGTCACAAGAAAACTCCACACCATCATCATAGAGATAAGAAAGATCTAAGATGTTTTACATGTAATGAGAAGGGACACTTTTACTCAGAATGTCCTAAGAACAAAAGGAACAACAACAACAACTTCAACAAGAAGAGAAAGAGAAACAAGAAGATATATCATGCTCATGCTGCTGAGGATGACGAATCTCCCAAGAAGAAGACTAGAGCAGAAAGTGATGACTCATCAAGTGAAGATGAATATGTTCTAATCTCTGCTCTCATAGGTACTATCTCTCATGGATGTGATGATTGGCTTATTGATAGTGGGGCTTCCAAACACATGATTGGGTTTAAAGAATCCTTTGTAGATCTATTTGAACATGAGTCACCTCATAAGGTAAAACTTGGGGATGACTATCAATATCCTATAAAAGGAAGTTGTGAAGCCTCTTACAAACTAGACTCTAGGAAGTCCTTGAAGATGAAAGATGTTCTATATGTACCTAGACTCAAGAAGAATCTTCTCTCCATATCATTTTTGGATGCAAAGGGCATTAGAGTTGCATTTGTGGATGTCCAAGTACTCATGTGGCCAAAGGGTAAGACCATAGATGATGCAATAGTGATTGGAGAGCAGGAGGGAGGATTGTACAAATTGAAGGGACAACCTGAACATGCCATGGTACATGAATCCATGGAGCCAAGTGAACTTTGGCATAGAAATCTTGCACACATGCACTATATAGCACTACCAATTGCAAGCAAAGCAGTAGAAGGTCTTCTTGAAATCCAATCAAAGCATGAAGGTGTTTGCAAAGGATGTGCAAAAGGGAAGAACACAAAGAAAGAATTTCCAAGCAATGAAAGCAAAGCAAACGGAATCTTGGAAATTATCCACTTTGATGTATGCGGTCCGATGTCATCCAGTTCTCTGAGTGGGTATGTATACTATGTCTCCTTCATTAATGATTTATCTAGGAAGAATTGGGTTTATTTATTGAAGAATAAAGATGAATTATTTGATAAGTTCAAGGAATTCAAAGCCTTGATATAAAATCAAACTGATAAGAAGATCAAGACCTCCAGATCCGATAATGGCGAAGAATTCACTTCAGGTGATTTCAAAAATCTATACAGTGATTCACGGATTAAGAGGGGGTTGACTACTCCCTACAATCCACAACAAAATGGAGTTGCAGAAAGGAAGAATAGAACTATCATGGAAGCAGCATGGGCAATGCTTCATGACCAAGATCTGCCTATGCATCTATGGGAAGAAGCAGCTAGGAAAGCTGTATATGTGCAGAATAGAACACCCCACAAGATACTTTACAACAAAACACCAGAAGAAGTTTTTTCAAGTAAGAAACCTAAAGTTAGCCATCTCAAGATATTTGGTTGTCGAGTATACACACACATTCCAAAGGAAAAGAGGACAAAGCTAGATCCTTCAGGAAAGAAGGGCATCTTTGTGGGTTACAGTGACAACTCGAAGGCATACAGAATCTACTTTCCAGGGTTCAAGAAGATACATCAGTAGGGATGTAACATTTGATGAAGACTCAGCATACATCAAATCGAGGAAGACACCTGCTGAAGACCATGAAGAACCAAAGGTAACCAGAGTTCAGGACACCACTATGAAAGAAGCAATTCCAGAAGAAGTTCGTGAAATTGAAGATCCACGAGAACCTGTAGATCCACCCCATGAGAAGAACTCTCACAAGAGGAAACCTATATGGGCTAGAGAGCTCATCCAAGATACAGAAAGGTATGGCATTCCAGAAGAAGAACACAGAGAAGGGAAGAGGACTAGATCACATACCAATTATGTTGCCTTGCTCTGTGACATTATGAACAAAGAAACTTCCAGTTATGAAGAAGCAGCGGAAAAGAAAGATTGGAAGGATGCCATGGTCGAGGAGTACTAGTCGATCATGAAGAATGATGTTTAGGATGTGGTCCCAAGACCTGAAGGGAAGTCTGTTGTGACTTACAATTGGATCTATAAGATAAAGCATGCTGCAGATGGTAGCATAGAGAAATACAAGGCGAGGTTTGTATCTCATGGATTCTCCCAGAAAGAGGGAATAGATTATGAAGAGAATTTTGCTCCTGTATCTAGATACACTTCCATCGGAATAGTACTTTCTCTGGATGCAGTGATGAAGTGGAAGATACACCAAATGGATGTCAACACAGCTTTCTTGAATGGTGTAGTTGAAGAGGAAGTGTATGTGGAGCAACCACTTGGTTTTGAGACACATGACAAGGATTCATATGTGTGCAGGTTGAAGAAATCCTTGTATGGCTTGAAGCAAGCTCCTAGGACTTGGTATGGTAGTATCGACAACTTTCTATCCAGTTTGGGCTTTACCAAGAGTAAAGAAGATTCCAACCTTTACTACAAGGTTGAGGAAGGCAATCCTATGATACTACTACTGTATGTAGATGACCAGTTTGTGACAGGTGAGGATGGGTTGATTGCCGACACGAAGAGAAATATTACTTATGAGTTTGAGATGAAGAACTTGGGGATGATGCGCTACTTTCTAGGCATGGAGGTGTGGCAGAGTGTAGATGGAATCTTCCTTGGACAAGGGAAGTATGCAGTAGAGATCCCGAAGCGGTTCAAGATGATGGAATGCAAGGCCATGGCCACACCTAGGGCATCGAACCTGAAGCTACTCTGTGATGCTTCATCTGATTCGGTTGATGTCATGGTGTATCGTCAGATGATTGGGTCCTTGATGTACCTGACGAACACGAGACCAGATATTTGATTTGCGGTGAACACATTGAGCCAGTTCTTGATGTATCCCAGAGGTGTTCACCTCGTTGCTGTAAATCATATTCTGAGGTACCTGAAGGGTACAATTGATTATGGGCTCAAGTATGATGCAAATCAAAAGTTTAACCTAGAGGGTTATGTTGATTTAGATTGGGAAAGCAGTGCTGCAGATAGGAAGAGAACTTCGGGGTGTTTCTTTAGTATGGGATTAGGTGTGATCTCTTGGTTTAGCAGGAAGCAGTCCTATGTAGCACTGAGTACAGTCGAAGCAGAGTATGTCATAGCTTGTTTGGCTACTTGTGAAGCAGTGTGGTTTAGGAAGCTACTATCTGAGTTATTTGATCTCCCATTAGATGCTTGCTAACTTTATCTATTGTGACAACCAGAGTTGTGTGAATTTTTCTGAGAACCCGGTGTTCCATGAAAGGTCGAAGCACATCGAGATCAAATATCACTATATGAGGGATATGGTGCAGAGAGGAGCAGCAATGAAGCTCTTGTATGTTATGACAGATGAGCAGGTTGTAGATGTGTTGACGAAACCACTAGCCAGAGTGAAGTTTGAGTACTTCAGAGAGAGGCTTGGTGTTCTTCAGATTGAAGATACTTTGAAGAAGAAGTGATGGGACACATTTGCAGGATCCATTCCAAGCATGGTGAAAGGAGGAGGATCCTTTCCATGGCTGTGTATGTAAGCGCAATGTGATGAGCATCAAGACGATGCTCCAATTACTACTTTGGATATGCATCAAGTGGATGCTTTGTATGATCAGTTGGATCATGTATTTGTATATGCATCAGTTGGATGCTTTGTATGATCAATTGGATCATGTACAATGATATGCATCAGGATGATGCTATGACGATGATCAGGATGATCATGCGATGATGACATGCATTAGGACAATGGAGTGACGATGATCAGGATGATCATGTGATGATGTACATCAGGATAATGTATGGTGAGTATCAGGTTGATACTCTATGTCCATGGACAGGTTGTGCAGATGAGCATATAATATTTCCCTGGGAGATTTGCAGATACTCTTGCGAGGTTTTGTCTATGACATGTAATATTGCCCTGGGAGATCTGGCAAATGCTCTTTCGAGGTTTTGCTTTGGGAGGACATGTAATATTTCCCTAGGAGATCTTGTCGGTCGTGCATAGGCACATAAAGGATCCTACAATACTCTTTCGAGGTTTTGTCCTATGGCATATAATATTGCCCTGGGATATCCGATAGGTTGAGATGTGTGCTCGTAATCAGTCCCAGGATGCTCTTCCGAGGTTTTTCCATGACCACATGTAATATTTCCCTCGGATATCTGATAGGTTGAGCTGTGTGCTCGTAATCAGTCATGGGATGCTCTTTCGAGGTTTTACGGTGACCACAAGTAATATTTCCCTGGGAGATCTTGTCGGTCATTCTTAGGCACATAAAGGATCCTGGGATACTGTTTCGAAGTTTTGTGGTGGGGTCACATATAATATTGCCATGGGATATCTTGCCGGTTGTGCTTAGGCACATAAAGGATCCTCAGATACTCTTTTGAGGTTTTGTGACGCACGTAATAAGTCTTGAGGGTTCCATAGTATGGCCAGTTTTGATGAAGATCTACAGGAGGCTAGGCTACATCCAGCATGAAAAATGGCTGGCTCCAGAGAACTTCCTATGACGAGAAGAATTTAGAGATAGCCCAGTGATCGAGATGTCGAGTACAGCAGTAGTGATGATGATGACGCTCCATGATCCAGTGATGATGATCCAACTCCAGAACTGAAGACTTGTGCCAATATGTATTGATGACCTGTGTCTAGAGAATAGCTTCCTAGTTAAGAGAAAGTGTTGATGTATTTGTAACTTCGGAAGATATTCACTTCTATATTACATTTGTACTTTATTGTATATCCAACATAGATGTATTATTCCTCTGATTGGAAGTGTTGTCATTTTTATTTGCAAGTGTCGCAAGTTACATTGTAAGTGTCATCATTTGTAATGATGGGTTATTAGACCACCAGTGTGGGGTCGACCCTAGTTAGGTCATGTGATTGGCTTATTAGGATTCCTTAGGAAGTTGGCCCTGTTGGTTTATTGGCAGGTCAAGTCAATGTATAAATAGAGGGTGTGCCTCTCTCATTCTATTCATTCACTCACTTCTCAAGCTCGCATATCTAAGAGAGAAAGTGGCACACATGTAGAGGAGAAGGAGTATCTACTAGAGACATCTCTGTGGGTTTGATCCTTGTGATCTTGTATTGGGGCTTATTCTATCTCTGAGGAAGTTGCGGGGTTTTTCACCTTCTTGGTTTTCCCCGAGGAAATTTTGTGTCTCTTATGTGCTTGCATTATTGTGTCTATTATTGATATGATGTAGATATGTTGTACATGTTATTCTCTTAGTGATCCTGAATGATAATGGAATGAAACTATCGAAAAATTAACAAAAATCGTATGTATTTTGTCATTGAATAATTTGCTTGTTAAATAAATTGGGGAAGGCACAACCTTGGATCCAAAATTTAGGTATATATGTATTGAAATCTATTTATTTAATGGCTCGTGAAAGCGGTCCTGTGGGTAGGACTTTGCTTTTGTTCTTTTGAGAACACTCATGAAATAGATATTTATATTGTTGGAGAGAGAGCGCATCCATAGCACAATAACTAGATGGTTAATTCATTTTTATACTACCTTGTGGATGCTTAAGAGGGGGTATCCAGGAAAAATTGCAGGCCGTCAACTCTATTCAGATTTGCAATTCATGATATAGGAGCAGTCTATTTATTCTACGTTTCTTACTTTATGGTGGGTTTTGGAAGAAATCCGGTAATTATCTTTTTTATCAAATCCAAATTTCTACGTGTTTAAATTGTATTTTTGAATCCATAAATAGATTTATCACCCTCAAATACCCCCGTAGCACTCAAATTATGCAATTTCCATAGGTAATATATGTGATGCAAAGATTTTTTAAATATTTCTAACCTGAATATGAACAAAATTAAAATATGCTCGGAAAAAGTTGAAAACGTAGAATATTTAAACTACACCATTGATATATATGTATATATATATTATTACACGAAGGTGGAATATTTAGACTAGACCATAATATTTAGACTAGGTGAGGAAAACATCCCTACGTGAAGTAGAAATAAAGTGAGGAAAACATCCCTATGTGAAAGGTTAATTTAATGGTCTTGAATGAGAAAATGATGAACCCCATGTACATAATTACTAAAAGATTTACTTGCTGCAAATAATATATGGATGTAATTGTTATAATCCGGGATTATGTTTGCAAATTGTTACTAAGACTAACATATTTGGTTATTGGAATGATGTCTAATAAGGAAAAAATTTATACCCCATGTCCCAAAGGTTTATTCAAAGTATTGGGTATGTTACAACTAGTTTATCAAATAATTATTATGCTCTCTTAATTTCACAATTCTTAAATTTATATTAAAATATACCATTCTTAAATTTATATTAAAATAGGCCAGGATAATATACAAAACATAATAAATAAAATAGAAATGTAAAAATAGCAAAACATACTTGACCTCGATCCAATCGATAACGGAGCCTATACGAAGGAAAATGAGTTCAACAAGTTGGTCTAAGGTCAATGAGTTCATATACATGCAGTCTTTGTAATGCAACCGCATGAAGTCAATGTCAAATAACAAGTAGGTCCAAAAGGCTTGCCATGAACGTTACCGTTTATAATATAACTAGCATACCCCCGAAGCAGGGGAAATGAAACGCCGAATAGAGCTTCGATATGTTGCAAAATGAGAGAAAGTTGTGTGTATGTAGATAATACAATTTTATGTGTTGAAAGCAAGTCTAACGAATGTATTTGTGAAAGTAAGCAAGGGAGTGTTATCTTGTAGGAAAGGGAGTGTTATCCTTCTGTTGTGGGAAATTATTTTTATACATATAGTGAATTGATTACTAAGGACAATACATTGTCTGGCCTTAGAAAAACATGGATGTCCTACATACATATACACTTGAACATACATACTGGTATGTCTCACATATATATACACTTGAACATTGCAAACAATAAAATGAGACTGAAAGCACACTTCTTCACGACTAGGCCCACTACAACCTTGCTAGCAGTAAATGTAAAGTTATAAATGAATATTTTATATGAGTAATGTTTTAATGGAAAAGTAGGGCATAAACATTAAATTTTCAAGAGTAAGACAATGACAAGGCTATCCCTCCACTTCAACGTGGCTAATGCAAGGCTTGTGAAATGGATGGCAGTCCAGTGCCACTGCGAATTAGAGTGAGGCAGTGATGCTCTTGTGACAGCCGACGGCTTGGGGTTTGAACAGGTTGCAAGGAAATTAGTCTTCATGAGTTGTCTAGAGAAGACTACGATCCTCTTTCAGATGACCCGTGGAGGCATGCATGTAGAGCAAACCTGTGAGTGTTGATCACCCGGTAGCTTCACTCTATGAACCCCCTTAATATATGTGAGAGTTTTGTTTTTGGTCAAACCATTGATTCTCTCATGCTTGGTTAGAGTTGTGTATGTCCAGAGAACAATGTGAATCAGTAATGGTGTCTGGACTGCATAGATGTGTTCCATGGTATAGGAATCATATAGCCGTTATAGTGAGGTTTTTGATGTTTTCCAATCAATGATTCGGTTGCATGCTTGATCATTTTCTACATTCTGCTTCCTAATCGTTGAGGATGCACTAAGAAGCAATAGTTGTTGGAAATATTGGAATGGGATTCATGGTCATATTTGCACTAATATCTAGAATGGTGGGAGCAACTTCTTTCCTTCCAGGAATTAATTACATCATGTCATGGACAAATCATAGTTTAGGCTCCACTACATTAGCTTCCAAGCCGTCGATACAACCTGGGTGCTCACTCAATTAGCCATGGTGTATATATCATATATTTGTATTGAATGTCAGACCTTTTTCCTACCTTCTTCTGGTACACTCACCCTCCATCAGTCTGAAGAATCAAGTTTTGTTTCAATGGTATTCTGAATTTTCAACTTCTTTCAACTAAGGAGTGCTATCCAGAACGCATATTGAGGAGGGTTCCATCAGCACATATCATGTGTCTCAAATCGTACAAGTGTGTAAACCCTTTCCTACCTTACTAGATTCCAATGAAGAACTTAAGAGTTTTAGAAGTAGCAAGTGCAAAATTAAAAATATTATGGCAACATGATTCTCAGGTATACTTACTTTTCCTTCTTAATTTTAGTCCAATTTTTAGGCGAAAGTTAGCATTTACATCTTTATGAATGTTGCAAGAGCTAAAAATTTGGGCTCCCTCATTTTCAGACTTTTCTGGGTCCATAAGGTAGTTGAAGCAGCTCGAAAAAATGGCCATTTTTCATGCATTAATAAAAATTGTGCCAGGATAATTCGGTGATCTACGCTCCTTGAAATACATTGAGTTAATCGACTCCTCAAAAATGATGTCACTTCCCAATTCCTTCGTAGATCGATTTGTATGATGGTTTGAGTTTAATGTTGCTTCCAAATTTATTTGGTAATTTAACTCGACTCGGACATCTAGGGTTGATATATTGTTGCATTTTGACCTTCTCTAATGAAACATTTGGAAATATTACCACCCTGGAACACATATATTTCAGGTTGTAGCTATGTGAAAGAATTGCCTCCCCAAGTCACACATCAATGGTCCTTTGCACATCAACGATCCTTGCAAATGTTAGATGTGTGTAAAAAAAAATTAAAATAATTGCCAAGCAGCATTGGAGGTGTGTGCAAATTGGAAGCTCTAGAATTATGAGGGGATATGTTGTTAGATATCCTGCCAACTTTGAAATACATATATAGTTTGATGTGTTCCTATGTTTTTGAAAGAGAATCTGATCTCTATAGTTCTATTCTCCGGTGTATTATGTTTTCTTCGATCTTAAGGAGAATATTCTTGATAAAGTCTCTAGTTTGGGTTGATTATGACTATGTAATCAGATCAATTAGGCTTGGATGAGAGACATATTATCCAGCATAAAAGCCCCTTCAGACTGGAGTCCATGAAAAAAATCCCAACCATGTATAGAATATGGCCATGAATGGTAGGTTGGATAGAGTTATAGAGATTGATCTGGTTGGTAAACTGGAAGATCAAAATGGTGAACGAGATGAAGACTCTGTGTTAGATTTTAAGGAGTATATTAATATATCAGAGGCCAAGAATAGAAATAAGGATTTGGTGTATGATTTACAACAATCTAAGGAACATGAGTGTAAGGCTATGA
Organism: Larix kaempferi; assembly: GCA_027924585.1. Classification (NCBI taxonomy): domain Eukaryota; kingdom Viridiplantae; phylum Streptophyta; class Pinopsida; order Pinales; family Pinaceae; genus Larix; species Larix kaempferi. The sequence continues at coordinate 7,595,588 of BSBM01000350.1, read as the reverse complement.
AGACTTCTAAACGGATTCATGATAATTATCAGTATGATGAAATCAATTTCTTGAGGATTTCTATGCCTATTACTTTTGATGTCGATAAACAAAAGAAAGTAAGATTTATATCTGATTTTTTTCCAGTTAGATCATTCCTTGCATTGTAAGATCATGTTTGGTATCAAGCATTCCTAAGTTGTAAATGGTATTTGGGTCGTAATGAATACCTAGTCTAGATATGGGCGCATGTGGCATGATCCATTGGAAGAAACCTTGATCAATAGAGTCCCTGTAGGCAAAGGCAGGGACTAATAAAAGTTCTATTAATATTCGATACTATAATATTAGTCTTCTTTTTATGGTTTTTCTCTTAACAACAACCATAGTAACTATAATGCCAAATTATTGGTTAACCATCAATTCAAAAATAAAACACAATCCATTAAAAGAGCATCAACTATGAGGCATAAAATGCAAAACGATGTCTTATTTTTATGATTTTTCTCTTAACAAAAGTTATGGATACTATAATGCCAAATTATCAATTAACCATAAATTCAAAAATAAAACAAAAGCTATTAAAAGAACATCAACTATGAGGCATAAAATGTAAAAATATGTCTCATTTTTATGATTTTTTGCTTAACAACAACCATGCCTACTATAATATCAAATTAATAGTTCACTATAAATTCAAAAATAAAACACAAGCCATTAAAAGAACATCACATATATGATATGAGGCATAAAATGCAAATGGTGTCTTCTTTTTTATATATCTTCTCTTAACAACAACCATAACTACTATAATGTCAAATTATTAGTTAATAATAAATTCAAAAATAAAACACAATCTCTTAAAAGAACATCAAGGGCTGGTGCAAGGTAATGATACCCAATTATGACACAGTAGTTGCAATGACATGCTAGAAAAACAGAAAAATTATCATTAAAATGAATTATTAGAGGTACCTACAAAAATTTTTCCGATTAGATGTAAGAAGATGAAACGTAGAATGACGGATGACCTTCCGGAATATATAACATTTATTTATGGAAATGTGGTATAACCACCCCAAAATGTCATTATTTTAAGATTGGTATGTTATTTTTTCTCTAAAACATAATGCACATGTTTTAATTGAACCACCTGTTTGTTATGTATATTGTCAATTTATGAGGAAAAAAATATGTAGAGGCATGATAGACAAATCTTGTGTGATGTTATTTTTCCAAAATTTTAAAAGTTAATTTTATATTTTGTTTTAAACTACGAAATTCGGTGAATCCCTAAAACGACATGGTCAAGTGTTGAGCCACCATATCATGGTTTGAACACGATAAAAATAAATTAAAAATTAGCTTGTAGGTATTCTTGTACTCTTATGCGGGTTCTTTTCTGTTCTCAAAATAGGTAATAAAAAAAAACGTTATAGGCCAAATAAACGACCTATGTTTTTAACAAATTTGACATGAATGCAGTTAAAAATGAATTAAAAATAGAAAAAAATAACAGATCTTTTCAAGAAATATATATTTAGAATCGACACACAGAGCTCGGAAAGTGTGTGCAATTTCATCAGTAGTGCACAAGTGGAGCATATGCGGAACTAGGCATGAAAAATATGAAGTTACATAAATTGATGTGTTCTTCAACAAATCAGACCGAGCCTCAAGGTTTGGAAATCCGAAGCTAATACCAAACCTGCAAGTGCACCAAAAAAAATTTGAATCCAGTCACGTGTGCGCGCAAATATGCGCACGCACAAATGCGCACACACATCACTAGGAGCGCGCACGCGTAGATGCACGCATGCATTGTTTAATTTCATGTGTCAAGGGGATACATAAAGTTGACAAAGTATATCAAAGAAAACATACAAAGGGATACCTAAAGTTGACAAATGAAATTAAAGAATACATATAATTTGCAGCGAAAAAATATTAGGGTGGCAATAAACTACACTTGTGTCGTCCATTGTCAGTTGCACTTCAAGCTTGAAGGTGGTAGCCTTGGGACTAGACATAGGTCACAGTTTCGAATCTCCCCAATTTAGTTCAATGATGAACAAGATGATGATGATGGATATGTTGATGAGGAAGGGGGAGATGAAAATGATGATGAAGAGGAGGGTGAGGATGATGAGGATGAGGATGAGGATGAGGATGTGGATGAGGATGAGGATGAGGATGGTGATGATGGTGATGATGGTGATGATGGTGATGATGATGATTGTTAGATTTTAAGAATCAATTAAATATGATCTAGGATCTTATCTGAGAGAATAACATGTACATCATATCAATCATAAGAAGCAATCACAAGAGACAATAGACACACAGAGTTTCCTTGGGGAAAACCAATACGGTGAAAAACCCCAATAACTTCCTCAGAGATAGAAAGAGCAATGATACAACCCAAGTACAAGAGATAGTCCTCCTAGTGGCTTCTCCTCCTTCCTCACTTGTGCGCCACTCTCCAATGAGTGTATAAGTGAATAAGTGAATGATCAAATACAGTGCCTCCCGCACTCTATTTATACATGACTTGACTTGCCTAATAAACTAGCAGGGACGACTTGTCTAAGACAGTCTAATAACCCATGGTTATCTTAACTCAGGGCCGATCCCACACTTGGTGGTCTAATAACCCGTCACATGCAAGTTGCGAAACTTGTCAATACAAATGACGACACTTCCATATAGAGGAATAATACCATCTCTATAGGAGTACAATATACATATGTGAAATACATTCCGAAGTTACAAATACATCAACACTCCCTATTAACTAGGAAGTTATTTCTCGACACAGATCTACTAACACAAGTCTTCTTCTATGGATCATCATCATCGAATCATCATCATCGCTACTGCTGCTCTTATCTCAATCAATCTCTAATCTACTCATCATAGGCAGTTCTATAGAGCCAACCCTTTTTCATGTTGGATGTAGGCCTAGCCTCCATGTAGGTCTTCATCATCTCTATGAGCAATCCATCAAGTAGGTACACCTCAGGACTGATTACACTGCCTCTGCAAAACCTATAATATCTCTCACTCTGGCCAGCAACTTGGTCAACACATCGGCTATCTACCCGTCTGTTGCAATATACAGGAGCTTCATTGCTCCTCTCTACACCATATCCTTGATATAGTGATACTTGATCTCAATGTGCTTCGACTTGTCATGGAACACTGGGTTCTTGGACAACTTCACACAACTCTGGTTGTCGCAATATATACAAGTATCACTCAACTAGAGATCAAACAAATCATACATTAGCTTCCTAAGCCATGCTGCCTCACAACTAGTCGAACAAGCTCCGACATACTCTGCTTCAGCTGTACTCAGTGCCACACAGGACTACTTCCTGCTAAGCCAAGATATCATACTAGATCCCATACTGAAGCAGCACCCCGAAGTGCTCTTCCGATCAATGGCACTACTTGTCCAATCCAAATCAGCATAACCCTCCAGGTTAAACTTTTGATTCACCTCATACTTGAGCCCATAGTCAACTGTACCCTTCAGGTACCTCAGAATATGGTTTGCAGCTATCAAGTGAACATGTCTCGGATCTGTCAAATACTGTCTCAAGGTATTCACTGCAAAGTAGATATCTAGTCTCGTATTCGTCAGATACATCAAGGACCCAATCATCTGACGATACATCATGGAATCAACCGGCTCAGATGAAGAATCACATAGAAGCTTCAGTTCGATGCCATAGGTGTGGCCATGGCCTTGCAGTCCATCATCCTGAACCTCTTCAATATCTCTACTACATACTTCCCTTGTCCAAGGAAGATTCCATCTGCACTCTGCCACACCTCCATGCCTAGAAGGTAGTGCATCATACCCAAGTCCTTCATCTTGAAATCGGCAGCAAGCTTCCTCTTTGTATCGGAAATCAATCTATCCTCACCTGTAACAAATAGGTCATCCACATACAATAGTAGTATCACTAGATTTCCTTCCTCAACCTTGTAGTAAAGGTTGGAATCCTCTTTACTCTTGGTAAATCCCAAGATGGATAGGAAGATATCTATCCTGTCGTACTAGGTCCTGGGTGTTTGTTTCAGACCATACATGGATTTCTTCAGTTTGCATACATGAGTCCCTCTGTCATGTGTCTCAAACCCGAGTGGCTTCTCCACATACACTTCCTCTTCAACTACACTATTCAATAAAGTTGTCTTAACATCCATCTGGTGTACCTTCCATTTCATCACTGCAACCAAATCAAGTACTGATCTAATGGAAGTGTGTCTGGCTACATGAGCAAAAGTCTCTTCATAATCAATCCCTTCTTTCTGGGAGAAGCCACGAGGTACAAACCTAGCTTTGTATTTCTCTATGCTTCCATTTGTAGCATGCTTGATCTTATAGATCCATTTGGAAGTCACAACAAAATTCCCATCTGGTCTGGGGACCACATCCCAAACATCATTCTTCATGATCAACTGATACTCTTCGACCATGGCATCCTTCCATTCTTTCTTTTCTGCTACTTCTTCATAACTGGAATGTTCTTTATTCATAATGTCACAGAGCAAAGCAACATAACTGGTATGTGATCTTGTCCTTTTCCTTTCTCTATGTTCCTCTTCTGGAATTCCATATCTTTCTGCATCTTGGATGAGCTCTCTATCCTATGTTGGTTTCCTCTTGTGAGAGTTCTTTTCACGGGGTGGTGTTGATGTATATGTAACTTCAGAATGTATTTCACCCATGTATTTTATCTATGTATATTGTACTCCTATAGAGATGTTATTATTCCTCTATACGAAAGTGTCGTCATTTGTATTGACAAGTGTCGCAAGTGTCGCAACTTGCCGATGGGTTATTAGACCACCATGTGTGGGGTCGGCCCTGATTAAGTTAACATTGGGTTATTGTGCTAAGCTAGACAAGTCCGCCCCATAAGTTTATTGGGCAGTCAGGACAAGTATAAATAGAGATCTCCTGTTCTCTATTTGGATCACTTCATAACTCACTCTTCCATCACTTGGAAAGTGGCACACATGTGAGGAGGAGAATCAGCTGCTAGGAGGAGTCTATCTCTATGTACTTTGGTTGTACTATTGCTCTATCTATCTCTGAGGAAGTTGTGGGGTTTTTCACCTTAGGGTTTTCCCCATGAAAACTCTGTGTGTCTATTGTCTCTTATGTTTGCATCTTGTGATGATTGATATGCATTGATATACTGTACATTTTATTCTCTCAGTAAAGATCCTAGAATATATTGAATTAATGCTCGAAAATTAACAAGTGGATCTACAGGTTCTTCTAGATCTTCCATTTCACGATCCTCTTCAAGAATTGCTTCATTCATGGTGGTGTCATGTGTTCATGATATTATGGGTTCTTGATTGTCTTCAACAGGTGTCTTCCTTGATTTGAATTATGTTGAGCCTTCATCAAATGTTACATCCCTGCTAGTATCAATCTTCTTGAATCCTGGAAAGTAGATTCTGTAAGCCTTCGAGCTTTCATTGTAACCCACAAATATGCCCTTCTTTCCTAAAGGATCTAACTTTTTCCTCTTTTCTTTTGGGATGTGAGTATATACTAGACAACCAAATATTCTGAGATGGCTAAATTCTGGTTTCTTACCAGTGAACACTTCTTTTGGTGTTTTGTTGTCAAGTATCTTATGTGGTGTTCTGTTCTGCACATACACAGTTGTCCTGGCTGCCTCTACCCATAAGTGCATAGGTATATTTTGGTCATGAAGCATTTCCCTAGCTTCTTCCATGATTGTTCTATTCTTCCTTTCTGCAACCCCATTCTATTGTGGATTGTAAGGATTAGTCAACTCCCTCTTAATCCCTGAATCACTGCATAGCTTCTTGAAGTCTCTTGAAGTAAATTCTTTGCCATTATTGGATCTGAAGATCTTGATCTTCTTATCAGTTTTATTTTCTATCAAGGCTTTGAGTTCCTTGAACTTGTCAAACACTTCATCTTTGTTCTTCAATAAGTAAACCCAAGTCTTCCTAGAGAAATCATCAATGAAGGAAACATAGTATACATACCCACTCAGAGAACTGGATGACATCGAACCACATACATCGGAGTGGATGATTTCCAAGATTCCTTTTTGCCTTGCTTTCACTACTTGGAAATGTCTTCTTTGTGTTCTTCCCCTTTGCAGAACCTTTGAAAATGCCTTCATGTTTTGCCTGGATTTTTGGAAGACCTTCCATTGCTTTGCTTGCAATTGGAAGTTCCATATAGTGCATTTGTGCAAGCCTTCTATGCCAAATTTCACTTGGCTCTACTGAGTGATGAACCAAGGCTTGTTCTAGTTGGCCCTTCAGTTTGTATAAACCTCCCTCTTGCTCTCCAATCACCACTGCATCATCTATAGTTTTACCCTTTGGCCACATTAGGACTTGGCCATCTACAAATGCAACCCTCATGCCTTTTGCATCCAATGAAAATATGGAGAGTAGGTTCTTCTTGAGACCTGGAACATATAGTACATTTTTCATCTTTAAAGACTTTCCAGATTCTAGCTTATAGGAGGGTTCACCACTTCCTTTTATGGGATACTGGTAGTCATCCCCAAGTTTCACCTTGTGGTGTGATTCATGTTCAGATAGATTCATAAAGGATTCCTTGAATCTTATCATATGTTTGGAAGCCCCACTATCTATAAGCCAATCATTGTTTCCATGGGTAATGGTACCAGTGAGAGCAGAAATTAGAACATACTCTTCATCACTTGAAGAGTCTTCACTTTCTTCTCTAGCCTTCTTCCTAGGAGGTTCATCATCCTCAACAGCATGAGCATGATGTCTTTTCTTGTTGTTCTTAGGACAATTTCTAGAAATGTGTCCCCTTTAATCACAAGTATAGCAACGGAGAGTGGAAATGTTTTTCTTGAAATCACCCTTCTGATGGTGATGTCTTTCTTTCTTATCATGGTGGTGAGTCTTCTTGTCACCATGCCTCTTGGAGTGTGTTGTGAGAGCTTGGTCTTCATTCCCCATCTTCTCTTCTCGAGCTTCAATCCGAGCTTCTTCCTGTGAGCATTCTTCCCATAGTTTACTGAATGTGATAAGTTTCCTCCTAGCACAAATTCCTTGGATGAAGGAATCCCATGACCTAGGAAGGCCATTAAGAGTGGTCATTACCAATTCTCTATTTTCTATATCTTCTCCCTTACCTTCAAGTTGTTCTTTTATCTGGGAGACCCTTGAGAAATAAGACTGCATAGTCTCTGCATTCTGGATCTTGATATTCTTCAATTGATTCCTCAAGGTCATCTTCCGATTTATGTACTTCCCTTCAAATAGCTTGGTCAAGGAATCGAACATCTCCTTGGGCGTCTTCAGAGATGACACATGTGGTATGATATGGTCTTTGATAGAGTCAACAATGATCCTCTTAGCCTTGACCAAGTTCCTTTTTTGTAAGGCCTTAACCTCATCTCCCTCTGGGACAGGGACTTCTTCACTTATGTAGGTGTCCAATTCATTTTCTTCCAAGATTAACCCAATCCTATACTTCCATGCTCAAAATGTATTAGCCCCTTCAAGCTTATCCTCAAGCTTGGTGTGGTGAGACATCTTAAAGAGTACTTCAAATGGAAATAGAAAATATTTAGGTCTTACCACTTGATTTGCAGAAATATGGATCTGGAGTTGGATTAGGGTTTGTTAGAGAAACCCTAAAAATTCAAAATTTGAATTTCAAACTTTTGAAAGGATATAAAGATGTGCCTTGATGAGCTGATCAATCTGGTATACTTAGATTCACTAAGGAGGACCCTGAATTAGGGTTTGAGTTTCCCAAACCTTCACCCAACCAAAAAGTTTGATCCAAAGCTCTAAACTTTGATTTTTCCAAGGAGCTTCCAGCTATGGTCTCAGGGTCTCAGATTTCAGAAATTCCACTTTTTGTGGAAACCCTAATTTTTAGGGTAAAAATTGAAAGTACTCATAATTGAATTCTGATTGGATAGAAAGATGCGCCTTGCTGAGGAGAGTCAATCTAGCCTCTTGCCTTTCAAGATCTATGGATAGAAACCCAAAAAACAAGAAGCCCTAGCTTTCACAACTACATAGTGTCTTCTTCTCAAGTTAGCTCTAATACCATGTTAGATTTTAAGCATCAATTCAATATGATCTAGGATCTTATCTGAGAGAATAACATGTACATCATATCAATCACAAGAAACAATAGACACGTAGAGTTTCCTTGGGGAAAACCAATAAGGTGAAAAACCTCAATAACTTCCTCAGACATAGAAAGAGCAATGATACAACCCAAGTACAAGAGATAGTCCTCCTAGCAGCTTCTCCTCCTTCCTCACTTGTGTGCCACTCTCCAATGAGCGTATAGGTGAATAAGTGAATGATCAAATAGAGTGCCTCCCGCACTCTATTTATACATGACTTGACTTGCCTAATAAACTAGCAGGGCCGACTTGTCTAAGATAGTCTAATAACCCATGGTTAACTTAACTCAGGGCTGACCACACACTTGGTGGTCTAATAACCCATCACTTGCAAGTTGCGACACTTGTGACACTTGTCAATACAAATGACGACAATTCTGTATAGAGGAATAATACCATCTCTATAGGAGTATAATATACATATGTGAAATACATTCTGAAGTTACAAATACATCAACAATGATGACGGTGATGATGATGATGGTGATGAGGATGATGATGATGATGGTGATGATCATGACGATGGTGATGCAGATGATGATGATGATGATGAAAATGATGATGATGATGGAGATGTTGATGAAGAAAGGGGGAGATGAAAATGATTATGAATATGAGAATGATGATGATGGTGAGGAGGATGATGATGATGATGGTGAGGATGATGATGATGATGACGATGGTGATGATGAAGAGGAGGACGATTATGAGGATGAGGATGAGGATGATGGTGATGAGGATGATGATGATGATGATGATGATGATGATGATGGTGATGATGGTGATGAATATGTTGATGATGATGACAATGGTGATGATGATGATGATGATGATGATGATGATGATGAAGATGATGATCACAATGATGATCATCATCATCATCACCATCAGCATCATCCTCATCACCATCATCATCATCATCATCATGTCATCATCATCACCATCATCATCATCATCATCCTCATCACCATCATCCTCATCCTCATCATCATCATCTTCCTCTTCATCATCATCATCACCATCATCATCATCATCCTCACCACCATCATCATCATCGTTCTCCTCTTCATCATCATCATCATTGCTCTCCTCTTCATCATCATGTCATCATCATCAGCATCATCCTCATCCTCAACATCATCGTCTTCCTCTTCATCATCACCATCATTGTCATCATCCTCACCATCATCATCATCGTTCTCCTCCTCCTCCTCATCATCATCAACATCATGATGATGATGATCATGATCATGATGGTGACGATGATGATGATGACGAGGAGGATGATGATGATGATGATGAGGATGATGGTGACAATGATGATGATGAGGATGAGGATGATGATGACGATGATGAGGATGAGGATGAGGATGATGGTGATGAGGATGATGATGGTGAGGATGATGATGATGATGGTGATGGTGATGATGATGATGATGGTGATGATGATGATGATGATGATGATGATGACGGTGATGGTGATGAATATGTTGATGATGATGACAATGGTGATGGAGATGATGATGATGATGATGATGATGATGACGATGAATATGATGATGATGATCATCATCATCATCTTCTTCATCATCATCAACATAATCCTCATCACCATTGTCATCATCATGAACATCTTCATCACCATGAGGATGATGAGGATGTTGATGATGATGGAGATGTTTATGAGGAAGATGAGGAAAATGATGGTGATTGAGATGTTGATGATGAAGGGGGAGGTGAGGATGATGATGATGGAGATGAGGATGATGGTGATGAGGATGATGATGATGATGGTGATGAAGATGGTGATGATGATGATCACAATCATGATGGTGATGATGATGATGATAAGGATGATGAGGAGGAGGAGGAGGAACAAGATGATGATGATGGAGATGAGGATGCTAGTGATGAGGATGATGGTGATGAGGATGATGGTGATGATGGTGATGAAGATGATCATGATGATGATGAGATGATGATGATGATGGTGATGATGAAGAGGATTACGATGATGAGGATGATGGTGAGGGTGATGGTGATGAGGATGATGATGATGATGGAGATGAGGATGATGGTGATGAGGATGATGATGGTGATGGTGATGAAGATGGTGATGATGATGATCACGATCATGATGGTGATGATGATGAACAAGATGATGATGATGGTGATGAGGATGATGGTGATGAGGATGATGATGATGGTGGTGATGAAGATGAATATGATCATGATGATGATCATCATCATCATCACTGTCACCATCATGATCCTCATCACCATCATGATCATCATCAACATCATCATCATCATCATCATCATTGTCCTCCTCTTCATCATCACCATCATCATCATCATCCCCACCATCATCATCATCATCATCATCCTCATCATCATCATCGCTCTCCTCTTCATCATCATTGTCATATCCCCCTTCCTCATCAACATCTCCATCATCATCATCTTATTCATCATCATCATCACCATATCCTCATCACCATCGTCAACATCATCATCATCTTCACCATCATCATCTACATATCCATTGTCAACTCCCCCTTCCTCATCAACATCTCCATCATCACCATCATCTTCACCATCATCATCATCATCTCCATCATAATCATCATCATCATCATCATCATCATCATAATCATCTGCATCTGCATCACCATCATCATCATCATCAACATATTCATCATCATCACCATCATCACCATCGTCATCATCTTCATCATCATCACCGTCATCACCATCATCCTCATCACCAGCATCATCATCATCACCATCATGTCATCATCATCACCATCATCGTCATCATCCTCATCACCATCATCCTCGTCATCATCATCATTGTCCTCCTCTTCTACATCACCATCATCATCATCATCCTCACCATCATCATCATCATCATCATCCTCATGATGATGATGATGATGATGATGATGGTGATGAGGATGATGATGATGTCGATATGAATATGATCATCATCATCATCATCTTCATCATCTTCACCATCATCCTCATCATCATCATCATCTTCATCATCATCACCATCATCCTCATTATCATCATCGTCCTCCTCTTCCCCATCATCATCAAACCCTCCTCGCATCATCATCATCGTCCTCATCTCCCCCTTCCTCATCAACATCTCCATCATCATCATCATGGAGACGACAATGATGATGAAGAGGAGGACGATGATGATGATGATGATGAGGATGGTGATGATGATGAAGATGATGATGATAATGATGATGGAGATGTTGATGAGGAAGGGGGAGATGACAATGATGATGAAGATGATGACGGTGTCAAAGATGAAGACCCTCTTCATCATCATCAAACCCTCCTTGCATCATCATCACCATAACCATCATCATCATCAACATCTCCATCATCATTTCCATCCCCCCTTTCTCATCAACATCTCCATCATCATCATCATAATCATCATCACTATCACCATCATCATCAACATCTTCATCATCATCAACATCTCCATCATCATCATCATCATCATCATATTATATCCTCCTTATATCCAAAATTAGACAAGCTCCATATGATGATGAAAACTATTTAGATGATGCTGATGAAGATGAAGATGATGATGACATTTAACCCCGTAACTTGCCTATAATCCCTATAACCTTTGACTCTTAATCTACAATCCTTATAATTCTAACCCCAAAACCCCTAAACACCTAGAAGCACTTAAATGCACTTAGGGATTATGGGTTAGAATAGGGCCTAAAGGATTTTATGAGGGAGGGGCTCCAAGAATAAACCGACACATTTAGATTTGTTGGGTAATAAATGCAATGAACGTTACCCACCGAACTTTACAATGTTTAGCAGGGGCGCGCACGTGCTCCTAGCACGCACGCGTCCCTGCTGAAGATGAAATTTAGAAAAACACCCGTGCTCTTCTCCCGCATTTTCTTCCTACTTCATCGCGTTTTGTTGGTTGTTTTCATGCACAGTCCGACAAGCGGTTACAGTTTATATTGAATTCATACACCATTTGGTGCTTCCTTGACCTTTTGGATAGAATACACAACATTTGGGGCTCTATTTGGCTATTTGGATTGAATACACACCTCTTGGGATCTATTTGGATCATTTGAGTGAATACACAATAGTTGGACTCTATTTGGCTCCTTGGATTGAATTCTCATGCTACTTGGACACACATGAACTCTTCTTACATATAGTGGACACATCAAAGGAGCATTTTACATTTGAAGCAAAGAGCAATCATAATCCTTGAGGTATGGTGACAATTTTATCTTGTTAAATGTATTTTAGTCTTCATTCACTTGTTTGAATGGCATCTATTTTGGTTTTTCCTCATGAATTGTATGATAGATCTATTTTATCCTTCTTAATCTTCAACATAGACAATAAAAACATCTTACCAACAAAAAACTACAGCATGCACCAAGCAATGCTTTCAACCTTTCATGAAGGTAATAAAAAAAAATTACTTGCATCACCACCAATAACATTTCATAATCACATTCCTCCATCTAGTAGACAAACATTTGTTGAATTCCTCATGGTTTCACTACAACAACTCACACAAACACCTAAAGAATTGAAAACTCTTAGTCTTTTAGGGCTATTTTCCCTCATCCATACCATGAAAATGAAGTGAGTATGAGCTTCTCCCTTGTAGGGAATTTGCTCGTACTAACATCCCATACCACCATCCAATACCATCCTACTGAATTCCTAGAGGTGATGTTGTAGTTATATGTAGGGCATTCCCAATAGCTTTTAATATTATATGAAAACATTCTCACTATATGTTGTTGTACATAATCAATTGCTACATCGAGCTTTAATAATCATGCACATCGAGTTTTAATATCTTGTTTGTTTTTCATTCTTGCAGGGGTGATATTTCTGTTTTTCTAAAAAATGCATTGAATATGGGTAACAGATGTAATAATAAAAGAAAGTCTAGAAGGAAGGAGCTGCACCCTGAAAAATCCCATGAGATAAGAGAAAATGCCAAGTTGTACCTGCAAAACTGTAGAAATCAAAATGCTATTTCCTTAGATCCATCAACAAGCAATGACAAAGTGGTTGAAGTCAATCAAATCTTTCCTGATGTCGAGTATGAAGGGATGGATGTTGAACAAGTTCTTAACTGGAAACCTCTCCAAGAAGAGCACACACATGGAGAACACACTCCCTTGTGAGACCAATTTGTGAACGAAGGGCCACAACAAACCATTGACGAGACTCGTACTTCCTTTCCGACTCCCTTACCTCAACTATCAACCAGACGACGAAGAAATCCTAGACGTATTCATGTGGATGAAATTTTATTTTCATGACTTGAAGGTAATATGCCCGAACAAACTATTGATTTCCATTGTAGAAAGATAATCAAAGATTTTTTTGAATCCAAAACCGATGCAGCAAAATGTCAATTGTTTCTTGCTTTATTAAAATCACATTGTCTAGCTCATGTTAGGAGAATTTTGGGCATAAATGTAGTTAAAAGTTCAGAGGCCAACAATCATATTGTTAGAAATATACAATTTGCATTTAATTTGATTGGAAAAACTTCTCGTACAAAATATTTTAATGCGGCCCGTCGTGTACTGTCAGAATCGATTGTAGAAAAATCCACAAGGAAACGTCGCCTACTATCACACACATGTAAAATCTTTAAAGTAGATAGAAAGACTCTTCAAAAGTATTCTACCATTAGAGAAAAACTTGAGACCCCAGGCCAAAAATATTGTTGGGCCTTTGTTGGTAGATTACCTCGTTCATACATGAAGCTCATTGATGTTGTTAAAGAACTAGTGCAAAAGTTTTGGCATAATAACACTAGATCGTCATCGAATCAAAGAGATGTTTTAAAGTTGAGAAAAGGTGTTAGGGGGGGTGAACCCCATGTCAAGCACTTCCTTGACACGACACAAACAGAAATCTATGAGAGGTTCAAGAATGAGCACACACAATTGAACTTGGGCCAAAGGTCCTTTGAAAAATGAAAACCCTGGTATGTTAGAATTTGCATTGATCGCAATACATGTTGTTTTAGATACCATGTAGAATTTTAGTACTATTATGATACATATAGACATATATTTTGTGGTTTGCATACTAACATTGTGCAGGATTTCCCATCGTTACAACCGCCCAATGCATCCAGAGAATTTATACATAGAATAATGTGTCCAAGACCTGAAGGACAAAAATAATATAAAATATCATGTTTATATGGGACATGTTCCAATTGCAGTGGATTTGCAATATTGAGCCGCTACATCCATGCAATTGCGGAGCACGAATTTGGGAGGATGTCAGTAGAAATGCAGAACTTGCAGTACATAACATATCAAGTAGGTAGTTCGAAGGAAAGCAAAAAAATTGCATTGGTGAAGTCACAAGTAATCTAAGTTTGCATACTTTCATATTGTACATGTTGAATTTGTACATATATATTCAGATTGAAAATGTTGCGTTGTATTAATGCCCTTGGTTTTGTGGCACCAGGTACAAATTTGCAATTTCATGAAGGAATTCTACCAAAAGACTGAGCAGTATGTATAGCATGTCCATGTAGCACTATGGCAGGATGAATAGTACAGACAATGTAGGGACACCTTTCCCAATGGCACAATATTGTCGGTTGTGGACTTTGCTGAAAACTACGCCCTACAACCACAAAATGAGATTCAAATGAAATACTACCATTCATACCAAGTTAGCATAATGGTCCATATCATGTATAGGCATGTGCTAGAGAGCAGCAACAACATGAGGCCCTAATATTGAAAGAGACCAACTTCTACATCAGTGACGATAGGTGCCATGACCTGCATTATGTGCAGCATTGCTTCAAATTTTTTTATGATCAACTGAAGGAGAGAGGTATATATATGGATCAGTATTGGATATGGTCAGATGGTTGTGCGGGCCAATTCAAAAATGCACGTGTTTTCCAGTGGTTGATTATTTTGCACAAGACTTATGATGTGCTGCATGTATGGAACTATTTTGAGACCAGGCATGGAAAGGGAGAGCACGGCGGGGCTGGAGCATGTCTCAAAACTTCCCTACGAAGGGAGGAGATGAGGTGCATGAGAGACTGTCTATTCGGAATGCCAAATCCATAGTTCGATGGTGCAAAGCAAAAATGTCAGATCGAACCACGGAGCAACATATACCAACAGGTAGAGGACATGTTGTCAGAAATTTCTGGAATGTAGTTGATATAGATTGATCACGTTCTTATAGTTGTAGTAATGTGCAAGGCACTCGTGGATTTCATTCGGTTCAAAGCTCAAACAACCCCTTATTTGAAATATGGACGCGAAAACTTGCTTTCTTTTGTGGGTCTTGCAGCAGTTGTGAGTGGGATGAGTGTGAATCAATGGATTGGGTTGATGAATGGGATCATGTATCACTTGCAGTGGACCCACGTGCAGTTGTTGAAACAATCCAGTTAGAGGAAGGCCAATCCTCTATTTCAAATGAATATGATCATACATCTGATCTTGTATAGCTAGGTAAACATTTTTGCATGCATATCCCGGTTCCCTCGTTGTTTTTGTAATTATCCAAGTTATCAAACCACTACTTGTTGGAATATGACCTTAAAATGCATTTTTGCAGGACACGTCTACGCAGTTGTCGCCCCGACAGATAGCGCAATTGGGACGAATTATTGGTTGGCATGACGCATCCAGGGGAAGAAAACCCTCCTCGCATCATTAACCGATAGTGAAGGCATTACCTTTCCAACTGGCTCGATGGTTGTTCAGGGGGAATATCTTATAGTAGATGGAAAGGGACCAAAGAGCAATGGCTACACATACATGGATTATAGACCAAGTTCATGGGTGTATCAATTTACACACCTCATTGTCGGTACAAAAATCCAACTGCAAACAATGTCAACGAAGACATCAAACAAGGTACGCTACTTACTACCTCATGCAGAGCATGAGATGTTGTTAGAGACAATAAAAAACCGAGAGGATCCAGAAGGCCTAATTCATTAAGGTACTGTTGGCCTGATTTTATGAATCAGAACCAATAAGGAGGTTTTGTCCACACAATCGGCTTAAAGCAGCGTCCGGTTTGTTTGGATTAACAAGTCCTCGCAGGTTATGGTCCTGCTACCAGCTAGTTTGTCTCTTAAGGAAACCTTAAAACTAGCAAAATCTAACCTATTCTAATGTTTATTTTATCTATATATCTACAAATGTCCTAAGGTTGCTTTCGTAAGGAAAGACTTCAATTTTTGGGAAGTTTTCTAAATATGAAAGCTTACTTATAGTATGCAGAATGATTTAACAGTGCTAAATCAATAATAAAATAAACTTTAAAACTAATTAATCTATCTATCCTATTTAACTCTATCTCAGCTGAGAGCAAATTTGAAACTATATTAATTATTAATCAATAACAGAAAACTTAAGTATGCTCTAAATAAACATATTTAAATCATAACGAAAGTAATTCTGCTATGTAATAATAGAAATGAGATTTAACCTCTACATACACAGTCAAATTCCACTTCCAAAAACTGATTAATAATTAACTATCAAGACAGTCATTTGAATTTGAAATAATGCTCATTTAAAATTCACCATTAACATACAAATGAAATTTTAAATAAATAGGAAAGTATATCATTAAAACTGATATTTATAGTGAACACACTAATAAACAAAACCATAATGAAATATTTATTCAACAACTAACTTGAGATGATAAAGTGAGAAAAATATTTAAACATCAATGTGTCATAGCACACAGAGTTCACGTATAAACAGAATACAACAAACTGAAATATATATATATATATATATATATCCAAAAATGAATACCAGTCACAGTATCATTTGCAGATATCAAGTATCATCCACATGAAAGCTTCAGCTTCAAGTTTGATGTAGTACTAGTAACAAAATATATTTCAACAAGTTTTCTTCCACACTCCATCCCCCCGAGTTCATCAAAAATCTCCACTTATATACTACTGAGAGTCAGTTTTGCTATAAATGTTGCATGCAACATTATAGGAACTATTTAACCAAAAGGGCATCTAATTACACCTACTACTAAAAATAAAAATCGACTGGCCTGAGTCGAGGTATCTCAGAAAGTTCTTTCCCATTCACAAAACTCCAGCTTGTAACAAATCAGCTACATCTCCATGCCATCGCATCAACCACGTCCTGTATTCTTGGAAGAAGGGGGTGATAAACTTCCTGCATTAAATTAAATCAATGCATTATATTAAAATCAATTTAACACAGTTAACAGAAATATTTAAAAATTATAAATGCATGCCTGTTAAATCTCCGATTTTATAGGCATGCAAAATCGAAATAACCATTACCTGTTATACTGTGACATAAGAGAAGAGAAAACTATTAAGCCTCATTATGAAGAGCGACTACTCTTCTAGCTTCGGCTAATTTAGCCTTCAACCTGATAATTTTAAAATTTTGTTTTTCAATTCATTCCAATAACAGCTGATTCGTATTTAATATTGATTTCCTGGATTTCTTGAGTTGATTCTTCTTCATGTTGGCCTTTTTCCACCTGTCAATCCATTCTAGCAATTCTTTCCTGAAAGTTTTGCTTTCTTCTTCCAATAAGGCTATACTTAATAGACATTGTTTACGCTTTCCTCTGAACTCTGTGGTTTTATCTTGATAAATATTTCCTAATACCTGTTGCAGAGTTTCGTCTTCTCTAGTTACATGAGGAGAACCAGGACTGTCACAATGCTGATTGTGTAATGGTTCAATTTCTACAGTGTTAACGTTTATTTCTGGTTGATTGCCCTCGACCTCACCTGATTGCACATCGCTTCCCTGCACAGTAGTAGAATTCCCTACATCCATTGTGTTAGGGACAAACATCGGAATATCAATCTCAATATTTACAACTGTAGGTTCAGTAGCTGTAGATTTGGAAGTCTGTTGATCAGACCTATATCCTGGAATCAAATGGAGATTATGCATGCTTCTAGTGACTCTACGCGAAAACGATAAGTTTTCAACATTCAACCCTTCCTTGTCACAACAAACCTGAGCTAAATGGTTCAACTTATGCATAGAATCTTTATCACATTTATCAGGTTTATCAATTTCCCCTTTGGCTAATCCTTCTTTTGGTTTTGCAGGGTTGCCATCATTCTTACCAGGTTCGGGTTTATCTAATATTTCCCTAGAATCACAGGGAACTGAAACCCTATCAGCATATTCATTTATCTCATCATCTATGGGCATGTTTATGACCTCTGGTTTCTTAACCTCTGAGCTATTAACCTCAGGATTTATGACTTTTCGTCTTCTACGAGTTCGAGGAGATGGATTAGGCCAATACTGTGTTGGCCCCAATTGACAATCAACTAGAAATTTATCCCAAGACAGACCTTTTGCAGATAATTGGAATTACAGTAAAATTTTTATCAATCCATGATGACATAGACTATTGTCAGGGTTATTGAAATTCCTTACAGACTGTGACATTTTCTTAAGGCTTTGCCAAAGATAGAAGGGCAAATTAAGTTCACAACCCTTTACTGCTAACAACAACCGTAAATGATACAAGTGCAAATGGGAATAGCGTCCACAACAGGTTACGTACCTTACTAAGATTTCATAGTAAACTCTCCATTCGGGATTTAGAAATTTTACAGGTACGCCTATCCTCAGCTTCGTTTTATCTAGTAAAGGCATTCACAAAGCCAAACACTTCTTCTTGTTAACCATAGTGCCCTTAAACCAGCGTTCTCCCACTTGGGGAAGTTTCGTGGCTTCAGCAATTTTGTCTTCATTGATAACAAATTCGAAACCCCCAATTCACACCCTGTCATCTTCAAAACTCATTGCAAACATCTTAGTAATCTCCGCATGGTGACCATCAAAGCTTCGAAAGAAATGTGTCCATCCCATTTTCTCAAATCTCTTGGCAACTTCCTGGTTGGCTTCAATAAGTTCAAACCATGAGATCTCAAAACGATTCAGAGGAGACATGGTTTCTCCAGCACTTTCTGGGCTTGGTCGCGAAATGAATGGGAAAGTGAAAACAGAGGGAATTAGGTATCCATACACACGACATGATAGATAATCTTCACATGCTTCAAATCTAATCAGAAATCAAATCTCTGAACCTACCATTTTAGCGGGATTTCGAGCAGTGATAAATGTTACAACTTTCACACTACACCATGATTTATGCCAATTTATCTACGTTTGACCATGCCTGTTAGTGATAACCACTTAACTTGGCGAACCAGCGATACGAAGACTGATAGAATCATCATTACCATCATTGATTATTGACAGTGGTTCATAATTAATAGGTACAATGGCGTAATTTGAAATGATTGTTAGCAATTAACACTGTCAACACGATTTTACCAAATGCATACAACTGTCGATTCTGTCAAGGGGTGAAAGCCACGTTTTCATACCAGCTCATCGATCCAAAACGTTTATTGATTTAACCATTGATTTATTGCATGGCCAGTTCATCAAACAATCATCCCTGTTTTATCATGTTACGTAGTGGTATGAAGAGAAATAAATCGCATTTTAATGTTAAGGAGGCATTAATCAAATGGCTAGCTTAATGTTTATTCTATGTATATATACAAAGCTATATATATATGTACAACACTAAGTTTAAAAAACCTTTAAACATCCTATTGATATATTATACCATCATATAGGGTATTTATCATATGTAAAAATTGCCTATACAAACCTCATTTATCCATTAACTATGATATTTACAAACTTCATAATAGGGTATTACACACGATGTTAACTTCCAAAATTCTCTTAGTCTTAGGACTAATAATACCCTAAACAATGTGTTTTATGATATTTCTCTTGGCACAAATCCCTTAAGTCACATAAGTTCATTTTGATGTTTTAAATAGCTTTAATGAGAATTTATGAAACTTGTCTGACATTCGTTTAAAAACCAAGTTTTATGATCAAGTTCCTATCAGCTCTAGAATCATTAAATTACTTTCCTTTGATTAAGAGTACCTTCAGAATCAAAGATTCTGAAGGTGCTCTAACATAATTTTTTGAATTGATAAATCACATAAAGAGCTGATCTCTCTTCATTTTGTCAAGAAATGAAGAGGTTGTTGTTGGCTGCCAACAAATGGCGACGACCTGGGTGAACCAGTTATCTCTGCTTAAAACAAGATGATCAAAACGAAATCTTAGAAATCTATTAAAAATAATCAAAATCCTTTATTCATGTCAAACCTTTATTTATTCAGATTCATAAGTATAACTCAGAAATATTTCATCTTTTAAAACAAACATTTGATTAGAGATAGGCTTACAAATATCTTCATCGAAACCAGTACTTCTTAGTAAAGATGATCTTACCATCAGCATCGAATACTGTTCCTCTGAAAACTATCTAGAACCTGTTCCATGTCATAGTAAATTTCTTGTTTCTTGCTTTTGCTGTTCTTTTAAAATAATAATTCTGTCTGAAGACTACTATCTGGGTTTGGTGTCCCAATGTGATAGTATCATTCACGAGAGTTGTCTGAAATAAGCAGGCCGACTTGTGATGAGATCTCCTGTCTTTTAATTTAAAATCAAAAGCCATCACCCTGGTGATCAGAAATGAAGTTATTCCAGGCAACACTGATGATCATGATTAGGCCGGCTCATTACTAAGACCTCCTATTCTTCAGGAAAAAGTTGTGTTTTATTGCGATTTTCATTATTTTTCTTTTAACTAAAATGAGAGATCATCACCTAGCATGGTAACCAAATGGTAATGTCAGTCATTAATATCACCAGAAAATGAATCAGCTGGCTCGTGATGAGACCCCCTTATCTTTTGGTTTCAAGACCAAAAGCCATTACTAGTTTCCTAATAATGTCATACCAGTGATATTCGTGATTCTGATCAGACCGGCTCATTACTGAGACCTTCCGTCTCTCACTTTAGCTTCTTATTGACTGGAAAAGATGCTAGACAGTTCTCAAAAAACAAAAGTTTTCTAAAACTGATGATAGAAATCTATAAAGATTTTTCAAAAGTACAAGCTTCGAAAAAGATATATAATAAACTATCCTTATTTAAGAAAATAACCAGATGAAAGAAAATCTGAGAAACACTTATAAATAGAAATAACGAAGGTTTTTTACAAATTCAAGAAATTTTGATCAATCTGAACAAATTTTAAAAGATTTCAGTCTAAATCAAAATTTTTAAAGACTGATGAGTAAACTGATCTTATTTATTTATACTAATTACAGTTGTTAATTACATATTTCTGTCTAAGACTGGTTATATACATAAATTTTAACAATCTGAAATATTTGACTTTGACAGAAATTTGATTCATATACAGTCTGCTAGTTTATATAC
Source organism: Larix kaempferi (assembly GCA_027924585.1). Classification (NCBI taxonomy): domain Eukaryota; kingdom Viridiplantae; phylum Streptophyta; class Pinopsida; order Pinales; family Pinaceae; genus Larix; species Larix kaempferi. Next base: position 7,574,007 of record BSBM01000350.1, on the reverse strand, counting down.
AGAAATACAAATTATTTACAAACAGCGAATAAGTATATACATTTTTAGACAGCAAATTATCAACAGAAATATTTCTTAAGAATCAGTCCATTCACAGGGAATGTCTCGGACTGTCCTTCAAGTGTTTGCAATCAAAAGGTACTTGGACCTATTTTTTCAGAAATAACAAAAGGACCTAACCACAGTTTTTGAAACTTAGTATGATCACCCTTATCTTCATGAGCTTTATCCCATTTTAAGACCAAGTCTCCTACCTGAAATTCGCGATCAGAACTAAATGATTGGTCAAACCATGACTTAACAATCTGTTGATGTTTGTTAAAGTGTTGTTTTGACTTTTCTCTATCTTCTTCTAATTTTAGCAATGCATTAATTCTTTTTTCCATTGCTGGGCATTCTTCTTCTTGGACAGACTGAGCTAACTGTAATGAAGGTAAGAACAAATTTGGCAGAAGAATAGCTTCAGTTCCATACACTAAGAAAAATGGTGAGTTACCTATTGCAACTTTTGGAGTTACTCTGTCTGCCCAAAGAGCATTGACCAATTCTGTATGCCAATTCTGATGGTGAACTGAAACAGTTCTTTTAAGAATTTTTAATAAATTTTTGTTTGTTGATTCAGCTAGACCATTCCCATGAGGATGGTAATTAGCTGAATATCTTATTCTTATTCCTTTTTCTAAAGCAAACTGAGTCAATTCAACTGATGAAAAATATGATGCATTATCGAAGACCAAAGAATCAGGAACACCAAATCTTGTTATGATAAAGAACTCCAAAAATAATATAACTTGATTAGTATTCACAACTTTTAACGGTGCAGCCTCAGCCCAACGAGTGAAATAATCAGTTGCAGTTATTATATACTTGTGTTGCATTGATGAGGGAGGGTTTATTGGACCTACTATATCGATACCCCACTGCTGAAAGGGTCTTTCAGCTGAAACAGGTTGTAAAGGGAAAGCAGATTTTTTAACTCTTCCTGCGGCAAGTTGACACTCTTGACACCTTCTGACGAAAGTATAAGAATCTCGAAACAAGGTAGGCCAATAATAACCAGCCCTAAGAATTTTATGAGCTATGGTTTCTCCACCGAAATGACCTCCTGCTGGTCCAGAATGCAATTCTTTCAGAATTGTTTCTGTTTCATCTTTATCTAAACATCGAAGGTATACCCCATCTGAATTTTTTCGAAAGAGGACATTATCTATTAATAAGTACGGGGCAGATTTCAATCTGAGGGCTCTTTTCTTTTTCGGGTCTAAGTAATCAGGGGCAGTTCATGTTTCCAGAAGTACTCGTATGTCTGTGTACCAGGAATCTTGAGGTGGTGGATAAAAATAAATTTCCCTTGTAAGTAAATCTTCATTAATGACAATTTCAGTTTTATCATCAGGCAAATGAGCAGCTTCAGCAGCCAGTTTACACAACCCTTGTCCTTTAATTATCGTTGATGGTTTGATTTCTAATTCATATTCTTGAAGAGTTGTCATCCAAGGTGCCCTTTTTTCTCCTAAATCTTTTTGTACCAACAAATTTCTTACTGAAGAATAAGGTACAATTACTTTTGTTTTAGATTTTAACAAGTAAGGACGAAAATGTTTTACCGCTTTAAAAACGGCAAAAGCTTGTTTATGCACTTCATGATAGTTGAGTTCAGCACCTTTGAAATTCGAACTCATGAACGAAATTGGAACCTCATTATTTTGTTGATTTAATTGGGTTAATACTGTTGCATACGCAATATCAGAAGCAAAGGTATATAATATAAAATCCTTGTTAAAATCTAGACTTAGAAGACTAGGAGCTTCTGAAATAGCTTCTAAAATTTTCTGAAAGGATTCTTTTTCAGTTTGTCCCCAATTAAACACAGCATCTTTTTTAATCATTTTCTGCAAAGGATGAATGATCTCTGAAAAACTAGGAATGAATCTCCTAACAAAGTTAATTTTCCCTAAGAATGACTGCATTCCTTTCTTGCTGGAAGGGAAAGTAATCTTTGAAATAGCTTGTGTTCTTTCAGGATCAATCATGATTCCGTGTTTTGATACTACACATCCTAACAAGATACCTTCTGAAACAGCAAATATTGTTTTCTTAGGATTTAAAGATATTCCAAATTTTCTACATCGTTCAAACACTTTTCTCAAATGGTTAAGATGATCAGGCCGATGTTTGGAGTAGACAGTAACGTCATCCAAATAGACAACAACTGAATGACTGATTAAGCCTCTAAAGGCAATATCCATTGCTCGTTGAAATGTTGCTCCCGCGTTGATTAACCCAAAGGGCATCTTACGGTATGCGTACGTTCCCCATGGAGTTCTAAAATTTGTTTTTAATTGATCATCTGGGGAGACTAGTATTTGGTTGTACCCTGAGAACCATCAAGGAGAGACAGTATCTCAGACCCAGACACTTTCTGAAGAATTTGTTCCATGGGTGGAACAAGGTAGTTATCTTTTTCAGAAGCTTTATTTAAATTTCTAAAATCGACACATAATCGAATATCCCCATTTTTCTTTCTAACTAGAACTAAGTTTGCTACCCATTGAGTGTGTATAATAGGGAAAATGATCTTGGCAGCTAACAATTTATTCAGTTCTTTTTTAATTATTGGTTCTAATGATGGGTGATATTTTCTTAACTTCTGCTGAAAAGGTTTTGATTCTTGTTTAATTGGAATTATATGTTGCATGACTTGAGTATTGAATGTTCTTAAGTCATCATATGTCCATGCAAATATATCTTTAAACTCCTTGAATAATTTTATGAAAGCTGTTTTTTCTACAGGATCACAATCTATTCCTAGGTTTATAGTTTGGGGATTAGATTCTGTTCCCAAATTGATGGTTTCATATTTCATGCGAGAGCTATTTGTTTTACAATTAGGAACTGACTTAAACTTATCCTGCAAATCAAAAAACTTTTCTAATCTTAATACTGAGTTGGGAACGGGTTTTACCTGTTCGAAAGCTTTCTCAATTGAACAAAAATCATTAATTACCAAAAAATCTCGTAAATTGTCGTCGTGAGTGATTTCATCTATTGCTGAATATTTAAAGATTCCATCATTTGTTAGAAAATGCAGTACCTGTGTATCATTGTCAAACACACGCCAATTAAAAATGTTATCCGGTATGGAGGGCCTAAAAATTAATTCAACAGAAAAGAATTCTGGTGAAAAATTTTCTGAAGGAATCAACTTGGAAGCTACATTTGCCAATAAGTCTGCTTCTTGATTTTGACTTCTAGGAACAGAATTTATGTTAAATGCATCAAAATATGTGATAAGATTCCATACCTCTTTCTGATAACTTTGTAAATGTTCAGATAAACAATGAATGGAATTACGCACCTGTCTAACAATGATCTCTGAATCGCCATAAACCACTAACTCTTTGATGCCCAAATCGATTGCTTTTTTCAATCCTTGAATCAAAGCTTCATATTCAACTATATTATTTGTACAACTAAATTCTATTCTACAAGCTATACAAGTCTTATTACCTTGAGGATCTATTAGTAAACAACCGGCTCCTGCTCCTTCTTTAGATTTTGCGCCATCGAAATAAAGAGTCCAAATAGAATTATGTACAATCACTTTACTTTCTATGATATTTACAATATTTACATTATTTTCATCACCAATGGTCTCCTTAAGGGAACAATTAGGAGAAATAGTTGTTACATTACAAATCTCAGATTGCTTGCTATTTTCAGGAAGAAGAGAGTTTTCAGCTTTGAAATTTCCAAAACCTAATTCATACATGTAGTTTCCCATAATGGAATCAGAAAATAACACAGGTTCACTAGGATCATGTAGTTCTGTAACAGTATGTTTCATGTACCTTTCTCTATGTATCTTTATCTGATTTGATTTTCCATTTTTTGGTAGCCACAAGGTTGACCAATCAGTGGCAAAGAAACCATTTAGTTGTTGAGACCAATCCCTACTTAAGAATAGTCCATATGCATCTGGAATATCAGCAATTACGATGTCTATGATTTGATAAACTAAAGGATTGCAAGCAATCCTAATTAAGACATCTTTCATCTCTCCGGCAACTTTAACGTTTGTTCTATCTAATTGAGTTATTTGTGAATCAGATGGAACAAATTTGCCATTTAATTTCTTACACACAGATAAAGGCATAACATTAGAGGATGCTCCTGAATCTACCATGCAGTTGTGGACATTCCTATTAAAAATTTCAAAGGTAAGTAAGAATGGAGGTGTAGTTGACTTAGAATTCTTACCTATCAAAGAAGCTTTATCGGTTGATGTTTTCCCTTTATCAGTTGCCGTTGGATCATTGTTTGAACTGTTTGCAGCAACATTTTGCTTTATATTAGGGACGATCAAACTTACTGCAGGATTAATAATATGACTATTAGGCATTGGATAGATTTGAAGGAGATCGTACATACTAATGTTTGCACGTGTCTTCTTCAAATCCTTAATTATGTCATATTGTAAATCCAACTTTGGAGCGTTTTGAATGGTCTGGGTACCCTTATTTGGCTGAGTTTGCTTGCCGGATTGAGTTTGTTTGTTTGGTTGTGAGTTATTATTATCAGTGTTTGAAGTGGAGCTTGAAGCACCAGGAGTATTTTCAATTGCTTTACTACGTGTATTATATGCGTGTTGTCCTGAAGGTGGACTTTTGTTCTCATGTTTTTTTACAAAATTATCCCAGAAATGACCATTAATTTGTTGAGGTTCTTCTGATTCATCCTCATTTTCAGATTCTTCATCTCCTTTATTTTCATTTACCTCTTGACTAGGTGTTTCAGACAAAGATAGAACAGCTCGAAATGTATTAAAGATCTCTTCATTAGCAGCTACATCTGGGGGTGTATTCTTATTATTCATGTTTGGGTTTTGTCTAAATTGGTTTCTGAAGTAACCCCTAGAAGGAGAAGCTTCAGAACTATTCTTTTTTTACCCTATAACTTCATTGGTTAACGTTCGAATAACGTTCTGCAGCTGTTCTATATCGAAAGCTTTATCTTTATCTGAACTAGATTTTTCTATTTTCCTTCGAGGAAAAGAATTAGATTTACCACTTCTATCTGGTTCATAAGACATGAAATCTTTTTCTACTTTAATTGCTTCCTCAAATGTTTCTATTAACGTTGTTTTTCCAGCTCTCTTCACAAACATTCCGGAATTCCTAGGTAAGGCTGATGTATAATTTTCAATGATTATATCTTCAGGAGGTTGAGAAGCAATTGGAATTTTATTTTTCAATGTTAGAAACCTTTGATTAAAGTCTTTAATCCTTTCTTTGGGTTCCATTTTAATTCTAGATAATTCTAGGGCTAAAAGAGCAGGTGTTTTATCTTCCCCGAATTTATCTAGAAAAGCTTTATTAAATTCTCCCCAATTTGTAATAGATCCTTGTACTAATGAAAAGTACTAGGTAGAAGCTCTTCCCTCAAAGGTGAGAGGAAACAATCGACAAACAACATCTTCATGTTGAACATTTAAAGATTGAACAGCCAACATGAATTTATCAATATGCACCTCTGCAGGTTCTTTGTCATCTGGGTTAAACTTAGGAAGAATTTTATCTGAATGTTTTGGTAATGGGTGTTGTACCCCAGGAATTGCTACAGCAGCTGCCCTTAACCAAGGGAGCTGTGGATTAGGTGGAGGGGGTGGAGGATTACCTCCTCCTCCTACATTACCTGCCATTGGACTTCCTTGAGAACTAGAGGAACTCTCTGAATGAGAAGGTCTTGGACTATTGGGTGATGACTCAGGAGGAGAAGGTGGCTGATCAAAACCACTTCCTGAGATTAACCTCCTTGCGGTATTGGTTTGTGTAATCTGTCTTTGATAACTTTCAACTTGATGTTGAGGAGTACTACCAGTTATCTCAAAATCTTCCGTAACTATGGTCAATTGTGGATTGTGTCGCTGTTGTCTAGGAAGACCATAATCTATTGGAGAAATACCTAACTGATTAGCGTAAGATCTAGTAAGGATATGTCTGGATTCTTCTAGAGTTTGAGCACTTTGTGCAGGAGTAAAGGGAGAAGTAATAGGATCACGTTCAAGGATATTCCTAACAGTTTCGATAAAAGGTGATCTACTAACTTCCGAATATTGTTGGCTGGTTGGAAATGTTTCATTAGTTTCACCTGCCATTACTTAATTTAGGCCCTCCTTCTAGCGCCATTTGTTGGCCTGATTTTATGAATCAGAACCAATAAGGAGGTTTTGTCCACACAATCGGCTTAAAGCAGCATCCGGTGTGTTTGGATTAACAAGTCCTCGCAGGTTATGGTCCTGCTACCAGCTAGTTTGTCTCTTAAGGAAACCTTAAAACTAGCAAAATCTAACCTATTCTAACGTTTATTTTATCTATATATATACAAATGTCCTAAGGTTTCTTTCGTAAGGAAAGACTTCAATTTTTGGGAAGTTTTCTAAATATGAAAGCTTACTTATAGTATGCAGAATGATTTAACAGTGCTAAATCAATAATAAAATGAACTTTAAAACTAATTAATCTATCTATCCTATTTAACTCTATCTCAGCTGAGAGCAAATTTGAAACTATATTAATTATTAATCAATAACAGAAAACTGAAGTATGCTCTAAATAAACATATTTAAATCATAACGAAAGTAATTCTGCTATGTAATAATAGAAATGAGATTTAACCTCTACATACACAGTCAAATTCCACTTCCAAAAACTGATTAATAATTAACTATCAAGACAGTCATTTGAATTTGAAATAATGCTCATTTAAAATTCACCATTAACATACAAATGAAATTTTAAATAAACAGGAAAGTATATCATTAAAACTGATGTTTATAGTGAACACACTAATAAACAAAACCATAATGAAATATTTATTCAACAACTAACTTGAGATGATAAAGTGATAAAAATATTTAAACATCAATGTGTCACAGCACACAGAGATCACGTATAAATAGAAGACAACAAACTGAAATATATATATATATATATTTATAAATCCAAAAATGAATACTAGTCACAGTATCATTTGCAGATATCAAGTATCATCCACATGAAAGCTTCAGCTTCAAGTTTGATGTAGTACTAGTAACAAAATATATTTCAACAAGTTTTCTTCCACACTCCATCCCCCCGAGTTCATCAAAAATCTCCACTTATATACTACTGAGAGTCAGTTTTGCTATAAATGTTGCATGCAACATTATAGGAACTATTTAACCAAAAGGGCATCTAATTACACCTACTACTAAAAATAAAAATCGACTGGCCTGAGTCGAGGTATCTCAGAAAGTTCTTGCCCATTCACAAAACTCCAGCTTGTAACAAATCAGCTACATCTCCATGCCATCGCATCAACCACGTCCTGTATTCTTGGAAGAAGGGGGTGATAAAACTTCCTGCATTAAATTAAATCAATGCATTATATTAAAATCAATTTAACACAGTTAACAGAAATATTTAAAAATTATAAATGCATGCCTGTTAAATCTCCGATTTTACAGGCATGCAAAATCGAAATAACCATTACCTGTTATACTGTGACATAAGAGAAGAGAAAACTATTAAGCCTCATTATGAAGAGCGACTACTCTTCTAGCTTCGGCTAATTTAGCCTTCAACCTGATAATTTTAACATTTTTTTTTCAATTCGTTCCAATAACAGCTGATTCGTATTTAATATTGATTTCCTGGATTTCTTGAGTTGATTCTTCTTCATGTTGGCCTTTTTCCACCTGTCAATCCATTCTAGCAATTCTTTCCTGAAAGTTTTGTTTTCTTCTTCCAATAAGGCTGTACTTAATAGACACTGTTTACGCTTTCCTCTGAACTCTGTGGTTTTATCTTGATAAATATTTCCTAATACCTGTTGCAGAGTTTCGTCTTCTCTAGTTACATGAGGAGAACGAGGACTGTCACAATGCTGATTGTGTAATGGTTCAAGTTCTACAGTGTTAACGTTTATTTCTGGTTGATTGCCCTCGACCTCACCTGATTGCACATCACTTCCCTGCGCAGTAGTAGAATTCCCTACATCCATTGTGTTAGGGACAGACATCGGAATATCATCCTCAATATTTACAACTGTAGGTTCAGTAGCTGTAGATTTGGAAGTCTATTGATCAGACCTATATACTGGAATCGAATGGAGATTATGCATGCTTCTAGTGACTCTACGCGAAAACGATAAGTTTTCAACATTCAACCCTTCCTTGTCACAACAAACCTGAGCTAAATGGTTCAACTTATGCATAGAATCTTTATCACATTTATCAGGTTTATCAATTTCCCCTTTGGCTAATCCTTCTTTTGGTTTTGCAGGGTTTCCATCATTCTTACCAGGTTCGGGTTTATCTAATATTTCCCTAGAATCACAGGGAACTGAAACCCTATCAGCATCTTCATTTATCTCATCATCTATGGGCATGTTTATGACCTCTGGTTCCTTAACCTCTGAGCTATTAACCTCACGATTTATGACTTTTCATCTTCTACGAGTTCGAGGAGATGGATTAGGCCAATACTGTGTTGGCCCCAATTGACAATCAACTAGAAATTTAACCCAAGACAGACCTTTTGCAGATAATTGGAATTGCAGTAAAATTTTTATCAATCCATGATGACACAGACTACTGTCAGGGTTATTGAAATTCCTTACAGACTGTGACATTTTCTTAAGGCTTTGCCAAAGATAGAAGGGAAAATTAAGTTCACAACCCTTTACTGCTAACAACAACCGTAAATGATACAAGTGCAAATGGGAATAGCGTCCACAACAGGTTACGTACCTTACTAAGATTTCATAGTAAACTCTCCATTAGGGCTTTAGAAATTTTACAGGTACGCCTATCCTCAGCTTCGTTTTATCTGGTAAAGGCATTAACAAAGCCAAACACTTCTTCTTGTTAACCATAGTGCCCTTAAACCAGCGTTCTCCCACTTGGGGAAGTTTCGTGGCTTCAGCAATTTTGTCTTCATTGATAACAAATTCGAAACCCCCAATTCGCACCCTGTCATCTTCAAAACTCATTGCAAACATCTTAGTAATCTCCGCATGGTGACCATCAAAGCTTCGAAACAAATGTGTCCATCCCATTTTCTCAAATCTCTTGGCAACTTCCTGGTTGGCTTCAATAAGTTCAAACCCTGAGATCTCAAAACGATTCAGAGGAGACATGGTTTTTCCAGCACTTTCTGGGCTTGGTCGCGAAATGAATGGGAAAGTGAAAACAGAGGGAATAGGTATCCATACACACGACATGATAGATAATCTTCACATGCTTCAAATATAATTAGAAATCAAATCTCTGAACCTACCATTTTAGCGGGATTTCGAGCAGTGATAAATCTTACAACTTTCACACTACACCATGATTTATGCCCATTTATCTACGTTTGACCATGCCTGTTAGTGATAACCACTTAACTTGGCGAACCAGCGATACGAAGACTGATAGAATCATCATTACCATCATTGATTATTGACAGTGGTTCATAATTAATAGGTACAATGGCGTAATTTGAAATGACTGTTAGCAATTAACACTGTCAACACGATTTTACCAAATGCATACAACTGTCGATTCTGTCAAGGGGTGAAAGCCACGTTTTCATACCAGCTCATCGATCCAAAACGTTTATTGATTTAACCATTGATTTATTGCATGGCCAGTTCATCAAACAATCATCCCTGTTTTATCATGTTACGTAGTGGTATGAAGAGTAATAAATCGCATTTTAATGTTAAGGAGGCATTAATCAAATGGCTAGCTTAATGTTTATTCTATGTATATGTACAAAGCTATATATATATGTACAACACTAAGTTTAAAAAACCTTTAAACATCCTATTGATATATTATACCATCATATAGGGTATTTATCATATGTAAAAATTGCCTATACAAACCTCATTTATCCATTAACTATGATATTTACAAAGTTCATAATAGGGTATTACATACGATGTTAACTTCCAAAATTCTCTTAGTCTTAGGACTAATAATACCCTAAACAATGTGTTTTATGATATTTCTCTTGGCACAAATCCCTGAAGTCACATAAATTCATTTTGATGTTTTAAATAGCTTTAATGAGAATTTACGAAACTTGTCTGACATTCGTTTAAAAACCAAGTTTTATGATCAAGTTCCTATCAGCTCTAGAATCATTAAATTACTTTCCTTTGATTAAGAGTACCTTCAGAATCAAAGATTCTGAAGGGGCTCTAACATAATTTTTTGAATTGATAAATCACATAAAGAGCTGATCTCTCTTCATTTTGTCAAGAAATGAAGAGGTTGTTGCTGGCTGCCAACAGGTACATAGTGTATCCATGTGATTGTTTATTCATGCACGATTAATGTTATTCATGTTAGATAGTTTATTTGATATCGTTATCTTATATCATTTATTTGATGTCTGAGTTATGATTAAGTTATGATTTATAGCCATGTGATTGTTTATTCATGCATGATTCATGTGATTCATGTTAGATAGGAATTTGATATCTTATATCTTATATTGTTTATTTGATGTATGAGGTATGATTACATTATGATGTATAGCCATGTGATTGTTTATTCATGCACGATTAACCCTAGAAGCACTAATATAACCCTACAAACATAATCTAGCCCTAGAAATCCTAGAAAGCTAAACTAACCCTAATAACACTAATTTAACACTAGAAAACTAAGCTAGAATACTATAAACCTAATCTAGTCCTAGAAACCTAAACTAACCCTAGAAACACTAATCTAACCCTCGAAAACTAATCTAGGACTTGGATGAATATGAGGATCATTTGGGAGCTATGATTCTTGTTCATTGGCTTCTTGAGTTGGTTCTTCATTGCCTTCATCCACATAATAATGGATAATTTCATCATTGTTCAAATATGTTGGAAACGAGGGCATGTTAAGGCTTTTTTCATTAGCGTTAGTAATAGTATTCATATTCATATTCATCATGTCTTATGATAACCATTTATGCTAGGTTTTTTGGCTTTGCAATGTCATTTGTTCATTGAGGATTCTTGCCACTTGATAACCTTCAATCATATTCAATTCAATAGTGTCATTTTGAATCGGTTCTAGAGAATATGTATGTGGTTCATGTGATGCAACAACTTCCATATTGTCTTGAGCTACTTCATCATCTAATTGAGTATCACTAAGATGTTCATCATTGTCACCTAATGGTTTGAAATGTCCTTGAGGGAGGCTTTAGACCTACCTCAACATCATCACCATCTTCATCATCATTGTCATCTCTAGGTTCCTCGTCAACATCTCCGTCATCACCATCTTCTTCATTGTCATATTTATCACCATCACCATCATCATCAATGTCTTCATCATCACCACCATGATCATCATTATCAACATCTTCCTCATCATTTTCATCTCTAGGTTCCTGATCAACATCTCCATCTCCATCATTATCATCATCATCATCATCATCATCTTCATCACCATCACCATCATCATCAACGTCTTCATCATCATCACCATATTCATCATCATCACCATCTTCATCATCATTGTCATCTTGTTGATGCCTCGAAAATCGCAGCATCAATCAGCAAGGGATTCTCCCCGGTAAGCAAGCCCAATGCTTGGATGAACTGAAAGACGGGTTAAATGTAGAAATAGAGTACATCAAGAAGGTGGATACATTGACTGTTGAAGACCTCCACTACTGGATCTGCTCTTTCCAACGGAGTCCTGAATCCAACAAAGTCGACGGTTTGTCGATCGGAGCCACGGTCATCATTCTATGGCTCGCTCCATCTCACATCCAAAAGGCCTTCAGGGACACCTATTGGATACCTGCCGGGGGCATAGAACTCTAACCGTGCAACAAAACCAGGTTCCGAGGAGTCCTGCAAGTGTGTCTAGGTAGGTTCTAGCTGGGAACACTAGCCACAAGTGCCCGGTGGATGATTTTCCAAAGTTGACCCTCGTGTGCAAAAATTGCACACTCCCTTACTGAGCAAAACCCTAGTTTCCAAGATGGACCTAAAAGATGACACCCGAGCCATGGGACCGGAGTAGAGGCGCACCCTTAGCACTATCCCAGCATCCTCAATCCAATGGAGTCGACGGTTTGTCGATCGGAGCCATGGTCATCATTCTATGGCTCGCTCCATCTCGCATCCAAAAGGCCTTCAAGGACACCTGCTGGATACCTGTCGGGGGCATTGAACTCCAACCGTGCAACAAAACTGGGTTCCGGGGAATCCTGCAAGTGTTTCTAGGTAGGTTCCGACTAGGAGCGCTAGTCATAAGTGCCCGGTGGATGATTTTGCAAATTTGACCCCAATGTGAAGGCCATGCCAATCTTGCTCAAAGGGGCCATTTCTCATCAAGAGGCCCCGGGCATGTGCACGGGGGCTTCACTAGAAGGAAATATAATATCACATTCATTCATATTGCGGTGTTAAATATTCATGAAAACCTAAAAATTATATTGCTTATATATTAAGGGGCAAAGGGTTTTTTTTATTTAATGTAACAATACAAAAATACTTTGGGGTCTTTTTTATATGGGAGGGCTGACAAATATCCGCCAAATGGAGCTGGAGGGATCACGGTCAGATGAGAAATCAGGTTGAGGCAAGTCTCCAGCTTACCAGTACGCAAGAAAATCGCATCTTGAGGCATGCTTGAGGATAGGGGTTTCGTGGTGAAGTTGGTTTCCAGTCGATCATAGTCGCAAGATAGTGGTCATTGAAACCCAATTATTACCAATAGCACTTATCCAGTTGTTACCAATAGCCTTGGGAGGCTCTAAGCCTCTAGGGCCTGTTATAGGCCCTCAATAGGCCTTAGGGGCTTGAATACGCAACCACTCATGCTTATTACAGGCCTTGGGAGGTTTAGTCAGCCTCCTAGAGCTTGTTACAAGCCCTAGGGGCTTGGATACCTAGCCCACAATAGGCTTAGTCAATGATTGGGGAACTGCAACATGCAATCTAAATGTTGTACTATGTGCATTGGCTCTAGTGACATCCAAGAAGTGATCTCCTATCTCTTCATTAGACCATTAGATGTTGCAAATCATAATGATATGTGGTTGAGTAATTGCATTGTGGTTGAAGTAATGTGCATTCACAATATACATCGAAAGAAGTAAGGTGCATTGTAGAATGCATGTGGGGTCATAAGAGGGATATCATATCAATATACTAGGTAGAAATATAAATGGGTATAAAAAATGTTAATGAAAAAATTTATACATGCAATATCTAGTGAAAATAGGGGTTCTTTTAAATTGGGAAGGCATATTGGGAGGGGGTTAAAAAAAATGATTTTGGAAGGTGTTTTCCAATATTTAGTGAAATTAGGGGTATTGTTTCATATGCCATGAATGAACGTGCTATGATATTAGCTTATTGAGTGAATCCCCCATGGGCGTGCGTAGAAACCATGGATAGGTCCCATATGGACACGTGGACCTGTGGGAGCTGAAGGAATCCAAGTCCGCTGACTGGTTTGGGTTTCGTGGCCCCGGAGCAAATCCTCAAGGTGTCCCTGAATGGCCCCAGGGTGCCGGACTAGAATTCCCGTAGCACCCAAATCGTGGCTCCGTTCGTGAATCTGTCGATTCCAGTGGGTCTAGGATGCCAGGTTTCAGCTAGGGGACCCCCCACACCGTGCCTCGAAGACCCGGAAGTGGTACCAATGAGCCATCTCCGGAGCTAGGGTTTTTCTCAGTGAGGGCCATTCCAAATTCGCTTAAGGGGTCCATTTCTCATCTGGAGGCCCCAGGTAAGGCGTGGCCACCATGGATAGGTCCCCTATGGCCACGAGGCACAGTGTGGGGGGTCCCCTAGCTGAAACCTAGCGTCCCAAACCCACTGGAATCGATAGATTCATGAACAGAGCCACGGTTTGGGCGATCCTATAAGCATTCATTTTTCAAAAGTGGTTTAGAGGCTCTTTCATATTGGAAGTGACCAAGAGTATCTTGCAGTGTGATAAGTATGGCCTTATCCTTAGGCCTTTCATGAATTTGAGGCCAAACGTAACAACAAAGGAGAAACCTGAGTTGTTTCTCCATTGTCGAGGCGTTTGAGGCCAAAAATGATCTGGTAAGAATTTGTTTTCCAAAAGTGGTTCAGAGGCTCTTGCATCTTGGAAGTGAGTCTATTCTTTATCTTCATGTCCGCTTATACTGAAATGGGTTTTTATTTTTATTTTTTTAATGACAGGTTTTACCAACAGGATTCTACTGTGAATTGTGTTTGGTGATAAAGAATTTTACCGTGGATTGTGTTTGGTGACATTTATGGCGACCCCCAAGGAACATATTGAAAAGATCAGGAAAGACAAGTTCTGTGTTGGTGAAAAAGAAAATCCACTTACAAAAGATTTACATCAAGGAGTTAAACAATTATCTACTGAATTATACACTAGGGATATGCATTTTTTGATGGAGTTGATTCAGGTAATTACTTAGTTACAATTTTAGTAGTCATTTTATAATCTTATATGTTTTCTCGGTTTCCATGGTAAGATTAGTGTTTGTTTTGGGTGCAGAATGTAGAGGACAATGACTATGAACCACATGTGGAACCTTCGTTGGAATTTGTCACTACAACTGAAGATGTCTCTGGCATAGGCGCTCCTATGACCTTGATAGCTTTTAACAATGAGAAGGGATTTCAGAAACAGAATATTGATTCTATATGCAGGGAAGGTGGTTATATTGGAGAAAAATGTATAAAACGAGCCATAGAATGACGACCGTGGATCCGATCGATAAACCGTCAACTCCGTTGGATTTAGGATGCCGGGATAGTGCTAGGGGTGCCCCTCTCCTCCGGTCCTATGGCTCAGGTGTCATTTTTTAGGTCCACTTTGGAAACTAGGGTTTTGCTCAATAAGGGAGTGTGCAATTCTTGCACACGGGGGTCAAATTTGCAAAATCATCCACTGGGTACTTATGGCTAGCGTTCCCAATCAGAACCTACCTAGACACACTTGCAAGACTCCCCGGAACCTGGTTTTGTTAAACGGTTGGAGTTCAATGCCCTCGGCAGGTATCCAACAGGTGTCCCTAAAAGCCTTTTGGATGCGAGACGGAGTGAGCCATGGAATGACGACTGTGGATCCGATTGATAAACCGTTGAATCCATTGGATTCAGAACGTCGGGATAGTGCTAGGGGTGCCCCTCTACTCCGGTCCCATGGCCCAAGTGTCATATTGTAGGTCCATCTTGGAAACTAGGGTTTTGCTCAGTAAGGGAGTGTGCAATTCTTGCACATGAGGGTCAAATTTGCAAAATCATCCACTGGGCACTTATGGCTAGTGTTCCCAACCGAAACCTACCTAGACACACTTGCAAGACTCCCTGAAACCTGGTTTTGTTGCACGAATGGAATTCTATGCCCTTGGCAGGTATCCAGCAGGTGTCCCTGAAGGCCTTTTGGATGCGAGATGGAACGAGCCATAGAATG
The DNA here is from genome assembly GCA_027924585.1 of Larix kaempferi. Classification (NCBI taxonomy): domain Eukaryota; kingdom Viridiplantae; phylum Streptophyta; class Pinopsida; order Pinales; family Pinaceae; genus Larix; species Larix kaempferi. The sequence goes on along the minus strand of BSBM01000350.1, from coordinate 7,558,538 downwards.
AAGATTGTGGCTCCGATTGACAAACCGTCGACTCCGTTGGATTCAAGACGCCGAGATAGTTCTAGGGGTGCCCCTCTCCTCCAGTCCTATGGCTAGGGTGTCATTTTGTAGGTCTATTTTGGAAAATAGGGTTTCGCTCAGTAAGGGAGTATTAAATTCTTGCACACGGGGGTCAAATTTGCAAAATCATCCACTGGGAACTTGTGGCTAGCGTTCCCAGCCGGAAACTACCTAGACACACTTGTAGAACTCCCCGGAACCTAGTTTTGTTGAATGGTTGGAGTTCTATGCCCCTGGAAGGTATCCAGCAGGTGTCCTTTAAGGCCTTTTGGATGCGTGATGGAACGAACCATAGAATGTCAACCGTGGCTCTGATAGACAAACCCTCGACTCTATTGGATTTAGGACATCGAGATAGTGCTAGGGGTGACCCTCTCCTCCGTTCCTGTGGCTCGGGTTTCATTTTGTAGGTCCATTTTGGAAACTAGGGTTTTGCTCAGTAAGGGAGTATGCAATTTTTGCACACGGGGGTCAACTTTGGAAAATCATCCACCGGGCAGTTATGACTAGCGTTCACAGCTGGAACCTACCCAAACACACTTGCAGGACTCCCCAGAACCCATTTTTGTTGCACAGTTGGAGTTCTATGCCCTGGGAAGGTATCCAACAAGTGTCCGTGAAGGATTTTTGGATGAGAGATAGAATGAGCCATAGAATGACAGTGTGGCTCTAATCGACAAACTGTCGACTCTGTTGGATTTAGGACGTCGAGATAGTGCTAGGGGTGCCCCTCTCCTCCGGTCCCATGGCCCCGGTGTCATCTTGTACACCCATCTTGGAAACTAGTGTTTTGCTCAGTAAGGGAGTGTGCAATTTTTACACACGGGGGTCAACTTTGGAAAATCATCCATCGGGAACTTATGGTTATGATGATGATGAAAACGTTGATGATGATGGGGATGGGGATTGTGATGGTGATGAAGATGATGATGATGACGAAGAAGATGATGATCATGGAGATGTTGATGAGGATCCTAGAGATGACAATGATGATGAAGATGGTGATGATGATGAAGATGGTGATGATGATGAAGGCGTTGATGATGATGGTGATGGTGATGAAGATGATGATGGTGACGGTGATGAAGATGATGATGATGATGACGAAGAAGATGATGACGAAGAAGATGATGATGATGGAAATGTTGATGAGGAACCTAGAAATGACAATGATGATGAAGATGTTGATGATGATGGTGATGGTGATGATGATGAATACGTTGATGATGATGGTGATGGTGATGAAGATGATGATGATGATGATTGTAACGTACCCACCCATCCATCCAAGGAAAGGAAGGGTACATGATGGCAATCTTTGGGGCTTTCACATAAAACACAACCCACTCATTAGATTCATATCATTAAAAGAGATGTGTGCAGATGGAAAACAAGAAAATGATGCACAACAGAATTAAAACATCCACACACATTACTCATGCATGCAGCATATCAACAGTCATTGAATTAATACAGTGCAGAAGTAAATATATAGGCATAAAAACACTTATCTTCGTTTTGTTTTTTTTGCAACTGTCCCAAACAACTAGATATGTCGCTACAACGTTCCACCCAACCATAGGCTCTTCGACAGCTTATACTGAGTCCATCTGAAAGCCACCCCCGAGCTGGGCATGATTCTTACAAGAAAAAGGGGACATTCAAGCTCACACATCACCCATTATCCATTTCATCTCAGCCAAGCCAGTCCAACTGGGTTTATCAGGCTACACTTGAACCCTAGATGCTTACTCTCAATCTCAAGCCAAAAAAATGGATTACCCATTACCCATACCCCAACACAATTACAACAGAGATACTCACAACTCAAGGACCACATTGGCTCTCCCAACTCCTGGTTCACCCAAACAAACTGTGGAATTTTGAATTCAACCCCAGGGAGCAAAACCGATTTCTCCCCCTAGTTATGATCCTTTCCAATGGCCTAAAGAACCTCCAGGAAGACCCCAAAAATGTTCTGTTCTCTTCCCCACTGGTAATCAACACAAAAACGCCCCTTCCCAGCTAAAAGATGAAGGGGAACACAGAAAACCCAGCAAGGAAAACGCCCATGCAGCTAGAGCTGCGTGAGAGAGAAAGGCCATGGTGAATAATGGCTTAAAGAGCAATTCCGTGGCTCTTTTCTTGCCCAAGGAGACAAACACGATTTTCCATGAAGGGTGGCTTACCCATACCCGAATTTGGATAGCCATACCTCTCCATTCCCAAGGCATAAACTACCTCAACCAACTCTTGAATGATTGGGTACAAAAGTCAACATGGGTAGTTGAGGGTTTGATGGGTTCTCTCATTGACACTTGGCTTGACTTGATTGGCTCCAAGGGTTTGAATGTTTCCCTTACAATTCCTTGAAAAATCATGCCCCCATCTCTTTGTTGCATTGCATAGCTAGTTGTGGGTATTTTCATTAAAATGCATCTTACATGATATTGAAATTCCAATGTGCCTGGCTAGCACACAAGCCATATGCATCACTAAATCGATGGCGGGGCCTTGGCCTTGAGCTCCTCACCATGATTTCATAACAATATTACATCAATTACATTTGAATGTAATGGGGTCAATAATGGGGACATTACATTCCCCTCCCCTTGGAATAACACCATCCTCGGTGTTCCAATACTTCAGATTATATACCCACTTTACACATGTCCAAAATTCACAACTGGTGGCAGGTTTGTCCTACATTTCATCTCTTTACTTTGAACTTTTAGGATCAAGTCCTTTGGCTTCCTCAAGCTACTCCTGCTAACTTTGGTCTTATAGTTCTGTAGGTGGGCATCGCTCCAAAGCAATCCCTTCCCTTTACTCACCTTCCAGCTGATCTACAAGTCTGGAATTTCATGGATGCCATCTTTCTTGTTGTCCCAGCAACTATCTGAGGAAGACTTCCAGCCCAAAACAAATAGCTTTTGGCCTGCAGCCATGATCAATGTGCACAACTGGTTCTCTTTTTTTCTCACCAGCAACACTTGGCTAGTAATTGCTGCAATTAATAGATTTTAATTTCTCACCTGTGAGACTCATCATGGAAATTCTTGTTAGGACAAGCATAACACAATATTAGAATTAGTCAATTATTTCCCAATTGACATGGAACGTCCACGCTTCGCTCATGTGACTTCCAAATTTTTCATGCTTTCCCAACATATACATGATCTCTTTCTTGTTCATCCTTTCACAGTGAAATAACTATTTCAACATTCACAATTCATTTCAAGCAATTAAACACAATTTGTTTTCATTTATGACATGCACTCAACAGCCTTTTGTTTCTGAGATGCATCAGTCAAAAGGAAAGAGAATAGTAAGAGTTTCACCCTCTTAGTCTTGTTCCAATCTGAAGCCACACCATCACTTGTGGTTCTATGTTCTTTAGCCTCTTTCACTTCAATGTGAATGCTTGGCGTGCCATTTCTTGGCTATGACATTTTAGTGTCTAAGGTCTGTCTAATGCTTTTCAACTAGGGAACCCTTCCCCGTTGTTGCTTACAGAACCTTTGGCTGCTAGGACCCACACAGTTCCACTAGCACCATCTTTCATTACTGCTCATATTGAGCTCTTTAGGACAGTCATATGTCCACATGCATCCTCCAGATGCTTTCATAGTCCTTGCTTCCAGCAGTACCTACACTCAAACATTGAATCAATTCACATGCTTAGTGTATTTTTATAAGGTTTATCTCTAAACAAGAGTTTAAGAAATCATAATTAAATCATATACACATGTATATTCATAAGCAAGAGTTACAAGATAACCAAATACTTATCTGTATTGGATGTCTTCACTTTACTCCACAAGATCCTTCTTCGCTTTCCAAGCATTGGATTTCCTGTGGATACAACAATGAATGTTGGGCCAGCACGCAGGCTACTCCACAACCATTCAAATAGGCAATGCCCGGCCAGTACGCTGACTGGTTTTATCAATTGTTTAAGGGAATGTTTGGCCAACATGTCGGCTGCTCCACAACATCAAGTGGTTAATGTTCCCACCAACTATTCTCTGAATTTACCAAGAATTTTATAGTGCCCAACCAGTTACTCTCTGGCTTTACCAAGAATTTATAGCTCCAACCAGTTACTCTCTTGCTTTACCAAGCATTTGTAGCTCCAACCAGTTACTCTCTAGCTTTACCAAGCATTTATAGCTCTTTCAGGGTCCTTGCTTCCTGTAATGGCCAAGGTTTCCAATAAAGAAACAACAGTGTATTAGCTTGGTTGTCATAAGACTTATACCTAAATTCTTCATTATTCCAAACAAGCAATAAATGAAAATGAATACTTATCTGTATTGTGCATTTTCCTCGCTACTCCATAGGTTTCCTTCTCTTCTTTACAAGCCTTGGATCACCTGTGGGGTGGATGCTTGGCCAGCACACATGCTGCTCCACAACATCATCCGAATAGGTAATGCCAAGCTAGTGCGTCGACTGGGTTTATCAGGCATCCCAAAAAAATTAGTATGCTAATCCAGTACGCCGACTGGGTTTATAAAGCATTTCAAAAATCAGTATGCTAAGCTAGTACACCGACTGGGTTTATCAAGCATTTCAAAAATCAGTATGCTAAGCTAGTATGCCGACTGGGTTTATCAAGCATTTCAAAAATCAATATGCTAAGCCAGTACGCCAACTGGGTTTATCAAGCATTTCAAAAATCAGTATGCTAAGCCAGTACGTCGACTGGGTTTATCAAGCATACAATCACCATTTCCAAGCCAGTTCTCCGACTGGGTTTGTCAGGAAATAACACCCTTCACCAATACCTCCACAACATGCAAATAACCAATGCCAAGCCAGTACACCGACTGGGTTTGTCAGGCATTAATTTAACAACATGCCAAGCCAGTACATCATCCAGGTGGATATTGGTGGCCACCCACCTTTCCAACTGGCTCAAAACAGTTTTATGGCAATTTTGGTATTGTACTATTTTAGCAGTTTTTCGGGTCCTGAACTTCCGGGGCCGTTTTGAGGCCCTAAACGACCTTTTTTGGCAATTTGGGGGCCCAAATGGTTTCCTCCGGCATGCATTTGGCCCCAATCGAAAGTTGTAAATCTCGGATAGACCTTTCCAACGGGCTACCGAGCGCCCCAAACGGAGATCGTATGCAAAATTTACGACCCCGGGAAGTTGATGTACTAACTTACCAAAACGGGGCCCACATGACTTTTGGCGCTTCATCTCCTAGGGTTAGGTTTTTGGATGTCTAGGGTTTTTGACATTCCTGTTTATTGTAAAAGGCCTTGAGAGCCTCATTGTAACCATCTTCTTGCGAAATGAGCGCGGCCGTCACATCTCTTCTCAGAGATAAGCCGCCACCATTCCAGCAAGCTTGTTTTCCGCTGCATTTTACAGTTCTAGCTTATTTCCTTATTGAATAGAAAACCAGTTTTACTGTATCTCTGTTATTTTGTGTTAAGCATCTGATAATAATCTGTATTCATTTCGTTCTGCTCATAAAATCCGGATCAGTGGTATCAGAGCGATCTGCTCCTTGTCGTCTTAATGCATGTCCCAACGAGGTCAGGGTACAAAGAATTGGGTCTCGAGCTTGTTTCTCTTGAGGACAAAAGCTCTCGCACGCCCAAGCGACCTCTCATGGCAGGAGAAAAGAAAGATGACGGGACAGGAGATCTTATCAAAATGTTGCTTGAGGAAGCCCTCATGCAGCATAGGAACGAGATGATGGATAATTTTGCGCAAATCCTTCGGCGACTACCAACAAGCGACACATCTTCCTCGAGCGGAGGCGCCGCCCCCTTCAAGGTACAAATCAACTTCGATATCCCTATATTTGAAGGACAGATAGACACAGATGTTGTAGATAAGTGGTTGAATCCACTAGAAGGGTATTTTTCTGTCCATAACTTTTCGAATAAAGAAAAGATTACTTTTGCGCTCCTCAAAGCCGTTCCCCATGTCAAAGATTGGTGGGAAACATTCTGCGAGCAAAAGAACATAGAAGAAGCCTCATTATTTTCAGTCATGGCCACCTGGGAATCCTTCAGGGATGCTATTAAGGAACAATACTACCCTATTGGAAGTTATGACGACTTGTATACCAAATGGACCACACTGTGACAAGAAAGAGACCAAGCAGTGCTAGAGTTCACAAATATCTTCCATACCTTGCGCACCAAGATGGGTATCAAAGATTCAGAGCGACATCTAGTGCTCAAGTATCGCAGTGATTTGCATAGATACATCCAGACCAAAATGGAATTTATAGACATCTATTCCTTGGGTGCGGCCTACCGATATGATGTCAAAATCGAGCAGAAGCTCAAACAAAAGACGTGGCAATTTGGGCCTAGGAACCTCTCACATAAAAAGACAAGAAAGGGTGGCCCCAACCCACAGAATAAAGGACAAAGCAAATATGGACAGTATCAGGACAACCAGTCCAAGCCGCAAGCAAAGAAGGACACCAAAAAAACAAAGAAAGACACCGGGAAGTGGTGCGACTTCCATAAGATCCCTTGGCATAACACTGTTGATTGCCACTCAAAGCAGTCGCTAGTGGCTGAAGTGAAAGCATCTGAATCAGATGTGGGTTCTGACTCTGAGTCCGAACTAGAAAGGGGAAAATGGATCATTGACACGGAACCCAGTGCCACCATTGCTACCACCAAGCTCCAGCCTGATGAAACAGACGAGCCAGAAGAAGGAGAACTCCTCTTCCATTCACGGATGTGGGTAAAATGCACCCCGCTGCAGTTCATCGTTGATAGCGGTAGCCAGAAGAATCTCATCTCAGCAGAGGTCGTCAAGCGCCTGGCCCTGCCGACAATGCTGCACCCACAACCCTACACCATTGGATGGATTCGCAAGGGGAGCGATCTCTGCGTCAGCCAACAGTGTCGACTGCCATAACGGCATCAAGCCCTTCAAGGACGAGTTATTGTGTGATGTTGCTCCTCTCGAAGTTTCAGTTGTTCTTTTGGGCCAACCTTATTTATGGAAACGTCATGTTGTATATGATTCTAGGCCTCATAGTGTTATTATTTCTTTGAACAGGAAATTATACAGCATACCCGAGGTAGTCCCTCCTAGTCCTATTTCCTTGATCGCTGCCAAGCAATGCAGGAAGGTCATCTCTCAGACTGGGAAATTTGTCTTCTTTGTGATTCACTCTCAGAGTGAAAGAAAGATCGCAGCCACATCCCGGGCCTCCATGACCGATCTATCCACACAACATAAGCAAGTCTATAAGGTGGTAGAAGCATACTCAAATATCTTCTCCTCTCCGACCGGGATACCTCTGCACTGCCAGGTCAAGTATCCCATCGATTTGACCCCAGGCACACCGCTACCCAATGGGCCAGTCTATTTCTGCTCTCTATTGGAAAACGAGGAGATCAAGAGGCAAATCCAAGAATTGCTCCACAAAGGGCACATCCGTCCCAGTTCATCACCTTGTGGGAGCCCAATCGTGCTGGTGCAGAAGAAAGATGGGACCTGGCGACTCTGTATTGATTACCGGGCCCTGAATAAAATCACAGTCCGCAACCGATACCCGATTCCCTGAATCGACGACCTCCTTGATCAACTCACGGGGGTCAAATACTTCAGTAAGATTGATCTGAAGTCTAGCTACCACCAGGTCCCAATAGAACAGACAGATGTATGGAAGATTGCCTTCAAGTCAAAAGAAGGTGTTTTTGAATGGCTGGTCATGCCTTTTGGTTTGACAAATGCTCCAGCAACTTTTATGAGGATGATGGGCGATATCCTATGACCTTTCACCAACAATTTTGTAGTGGTGTATCTAGATGACATCCTCATCTACAGCAAGACTTGGGAGGAACACTTGCAGCATATTCAGTAGGTTCTGCACACCCTACGGAAGCACAAACTATATGCAAACTTGGAAAAATGCTCCTTCGGCATGGACAGGGTCCATTACTTAGGATACATCGTTGATCGACATGGTGTGCATGTGGATCCAGCCAAAATCCAGGTCATCCGTCACTGGCCAGCCCCAACCACACTCACTGAACTTCGGAGCTTCTTCGGCCACGCCAATTTCTATCGCCGATTCGTGCTGGGATTCTCTCATTTCGCATGGGCCCTGAGCCAAGTGACCAGGGGTGGTAGTAAGGAAAAATTTGTGTGGGGCCTGTCCCAACAACAAGCCTTCGATGACTTGAAGAAGCGTTTGTGCTCATCGCCAGTACTCTCATTACCGAACCTGCAACATCCCTTTGAGATCGAGACAGATGCTTCAGATTATGTTATGGGCGTCGTTCTCACTCAACACGACCACCCCGTGGCATATCATAGTGAGACACTCTCCCATGCTATCCGCAAGTACCCTACCTACGACAAAGAAATGTACTCCATTGTACAAGCCTGCCGCCAGTGGAGACATTATATTCTTGGGAAGGAGACAGTCATCCACACTGATCACAAGCCACTACAGTTCATGTAGACCCAAGGAAAGTTGCAGAATGACCTCCATCAGAAGTGGTCAACATATTTACAGCAGTTCCACCTCAACATCAAATATAAAACAAGGAGTACCAACCGAGTTGTTGACTGCCTTAGTCGACCTCCAGTCGCAGCACTTACCATGGTGCTAGACTCTTGTGGCCACGAGACCTCCGGATGGCCCCACCTCTACGAGACAGAGCCTGACTTCTCCGCCACCTATCAAATGTTGGGCACCAACTCAATGGTTTCTAATTTCCATCTTCAGGATGGGTTGTTGTGTCATCTGGGCCATCTCTGCGTTCCATCAAGCGAGCACGCGAAGCTGATTTGGGAATCTCACTACAGTCGGGTGGAAAGACACTTTGGCGTCGAAAAGACAGTGGCAGTGTTGCAGAAACATTTCTACTGGCCGAAACTTCGACAGGATGTCGGCAAGTATATCAGGTCCTGCACCGCTTGCACTATTGCCAAACCGACCACTAAGAAACAGGGCCTATACACCCCTCTGCCTACTCCTGACAGGCCATGGGAATCCATCTCAATGGACTACATGTCGGGCCTCCCATCCACCAAGAGGGGAAATGACTGTGTTTTCGTGGTTGTTGATCTCTTTCCCAAGATGGCGATTCTAGCCGCTTGCAAGAATAACATCACAGCAGAAGCCACTGCCAAGCTCTTCTTTGAACGAGTATGGGTACATTTTGGGATCCCACGGACCATTCTCTCAGACTGTGACAGTCGGTTCCTCAGCTCATTCTGGTCAAGCATCTGGTCACTGCTGGATACCAAGCTCACCAAAGCCACTTCCTTCCACCCCCAAACCGATGGACAAATGGAGGTCGTCAACCGGATGGTCGTACATATCCTGTGCATGTACAATTCAACACACCCCCGCACATGGGATGAGAGTCTCCCCTATGTCCAACATAGCTACAACCGAGCCCTGCATAGCTCAATTGGCCATAGCCCCTTTCAAGTGGGGTTGGGATTCCAACTATTGGGCCCCATGGATGTTGCACTTCCCCTTGCGACCACCTCGGCTGACTCATCCCCAGAAGCTGACAAAGCCACCCGGTTCATTGAACGGATCCAGGATATCCGCCAACAGGTTTAGGATATTCTACAGAAGTCTAATGCCAAGTACAAGCAGCGCCATGATCAACATCGGGTGCCACATAAGTTTCAGGTGGGCGACAAAGTTCGGTTGCATTTGCAGAAAGAACGCCTTACAGGGCCCCATCGAAAGCTTCGCCCACTCTGTTATGGGTCATACACCATCACCAAGGTGGTGGGTGATAATGCTTTTGAGCTCAACATTCCCCCCTTCCTTAGTCTGCATCCAATCTTCAACGTGGCTCTCCTTCGGCCATATTTCCCACCACTATTAGACACCTCAGAGATAGCAGAGAAGTTGACACCAACAGAGCTCAACCCTGACTGCCTACAACAAGCTTCCAGTGATCATATTGCAGACACACAGATCAAGGGCACTCGACATCAAAGGATCCAGCTTTATCGAGTTGTCAAAGCAGGGCAGCTCCTGCACCAAGGCAAGTGGCTCACCCGAGGCCAAATTCAACAGAAATTTCCTCATCTGATGGGGGAAATCAACGCAATGGAGACCATTGCTTCCTAAGGAGGGAGGATTGATCCAGGTGGATATTGGTGGCCACCCACCTTTCCAACTAGCTCAAAACAATTTTAAGGCAATTTTGGTATTGTACTATTTTTAGCAGTTTTTCGGGTCCTGAACTTCCGGGGCCGTTTTGAGGCCCTAAACGACCTTTTTTGGCAATTTTGGGGGCCAACTGTTTGCCTTTGGTATGTATTTGGCTTGATTCGGAAGTTGTAAATCTCGGATAGACCTTTTCAACGGGCTACCGAGCGCCCCAAACGGAGATCGTATGCAATAGTTACGACCCCGGGAAGTTGATGTGCTAACTTACACAAACGGGGCCCACATGACTTTTGGCGCTTCATCTCCTAGGGTTAGGTTTTTTGATGTCTAGGGTTTTTGACATTCCTGTTTATTGTAAAAGGCCTTGAGAGCCTCATTGTAACCATCTTCTTGCGAAATGAGCGCGGCCGTCACATCTCTTCTCAGAGATAAGCCGCCACCATTCCAGCAAGCTTGTTTTCCGCTGCATTTTACAGTTCTAGCTTATTTCCTTATTGAATAGAAAACCAGTTTTACTGTATCTCTGTTATGTTGTGTTAAGCATCTGATAATAATCTGTATTCATTTCGTTCTGCTCATAAAATCCGGATCAGTGGTATCAGAGCGGTCTGCTCCTTGTCGTCTTAATGCATGTCCCCAAGGAGGTCAAGGTACAAAGAAATGGGTCTCGAGCTTGTTTCTCTTAAGGACAAAAGCTCTCGCACGCCCAAGCGACCTCTCATGGCAGGAGAAAAGAAAGATGACGGGACAGGAGATCCTATCAAAATGTTGCTTGAGGAAACCCTCACGCAGCAGAGGAACAAGATGATGGATAATTTCGCGCAAATCCTTCGGTGACTACCAACAAGCGACGCATCTTCCTCGAGCAAAGGCGTCGCCCCCTTCAAGGTACAAATCAACTTTAATATCCCTATATTTGAAGGACAGATAGACGCAGATGCTGTAGATAAGTAGTTGAATCTACTAGAAGGGTATTTTTCTGTCCATAACTTTTCGAATAAAGAAAAGATTACTTTTGCGCTCCTCAAAGCCGTTCCCCATGTCAAAAATTGGTGGGAAACATTCTGCGAGCAAAAGGACACAGAAGAAGCCTCATTATTTTCAGTCACGGCCACCTGGGAATCCTTCAGGGATGCTATTAAGGAACAATACTACCCTGTTGGAAGTTATGACGACTTGTATACCAAATGGACCACACTGCAACAAGAAAGAGACCAAGCAGTGCCAGAGTTCACAAATATCTTCCATACCTTGCACAACAAGTTGGGTATCAAAGATTCAGGGCGACATCTGGTGCTCAAGTATCACAGTGGTTTGCATAGATATATCCAGACCGAAATGGAATTTCCAGACATCTATTCCTTGGGTGCGGCCTACCGATATGCCGTCAAAATCGAGCAGAAGCTCAAACAAAAGACGCGGCAATTTGGGCCTAGGAACCCTTCACAGCAAAAGACAAGAAAGGGCGGCCCCAACCCACAGAATAAAGGACAAAGCAAAGATGGATAGTATCAAGACAACCAGTCCAAGCCGCAAGCAAAGAAGGACACCGGTAAAACAAAGAAAGACACCGGGAAGTGGTGCGACTTCCATAAGAGCCCTTGGCATAACACTGTTGATTGCTGCTCAAAGCAGTCGCTAGTGGATGAAGTGAAAGCATCTAAATCAGATGCGGGTTCTGACTCTAAGTCCAAACCAAAAAGGGGAAGACGGATCATTGACGTGGAACCCAGTGCCACCATTGCTACCACCAAGCTCCAGCCTAATGAAACAGACGAGCCAGAAGAAGGAGAATGCCTCTTTCATTCACGGATGTGGGTAAAAGGCACCCCGCTGCACTTCATCGTTGATAGCGGTAGCCAGAAGAATCTCATCTTAGCAGAGGTCGTCAAGCGCCTGGCCCTGTCGACAACGCCGCACCCACAACCCTACACCATTGGATGGCTTCGCAAAGGGAGCGATCTCCGTGTCAGCCAACAGTGCCGACTGCCATACGGCATCAAGCCCTTCAAGGACGAGGTATTGTGTGATGTTGCTCCTCTCGAAGTTTCAGTTGTTCTTTTGGGCCAACCTTATTTATGGAAACGTCATGCTGTATATGAGTCTAGGCCTCGTAGTGTTATTATTTCTTTGAACAGGAAATTGTACAGGATACCCGAGCCAGTCCCTCCAAGTGCTATTTCCTTGATCTCTGCCAAGCAATGCAGGAAGGTCATCTCTCAAACTGGGAAATTTTTCTTCTTCGTGATTCGCTCTCAGAGTGAAAGAAAGATCGCAGCCACATCCCGGGCCTCCATGACCGATCTATCCACACAACAGAAGCAAGTGGATAAGGTGGTGGAAGGATACTCGGATATCTTCTCCTCTCCGACCGGGATACGTCTGCACTACCAGGTCAAGCATCCCATCGATTTGACCCCAGGCGCACCGCTACCCAATGGGACAGTCTATCGCCGCTCTCTGTTGGAAAGCGAGGAGATCAAGAGGCAGATCCAAGAATTGCTCCACAAAGGGCACATCCATTCCAGTTCATCACCTTGTGGGAGCCCAATCGTGCTGGTGCAGAAGAAAGATGGGACCTGGCAACTCTGTATTGATTACCGGGCCCTGAATAAAATCACAATCCGCAACCGGTACCTGATTCCCCGAATCGATGACCTCCTTGATCAGCTCACGGGGGCCAAATACTTCAGTAAGATTGATCTGAAGTCTAGCTACCACCAGGTCCCAATAGAACAGACAGATGTATGGAAGACTTCCTTCAAGTCAAAAGAAGGTCTTTTTGAATGGCTGGTCATGCCTTTTGGTTTGACAAATGCTCCATCAACTTTTATGAGGATGATGGACGATATCCTACGACCTTTCACCAACAATTTTGTAGTGGTGTATCTAGATGACATCCTCATCTACAGCAAAACTTGGGAGGAACACTTGCAGCATATTCAGCAGGTTCTGCACACCCTACGGAAGCACAAACTATATGCAAACTCGGAAAAATGCTCCTTCGGCATGGACAGGGTCCATTACTTAGGCTACATCGTTGATCGACATGGTGTGCATGTGGATCCAACCAAGATCCAGGTCATCCGTGACTGGCCAGCCCCAACCACACTCACTGAACTTCAGAGCTTCTTGGGCCTCGCCAATTTCTATCGCCGATTCATGCTGGGATTCTCTCATATCGCATGGGCCCTGAGCCAAGTGACTAGGGGTGGTAGTAAGGCAAAATTTGTGTGGGGCCTGTCCCAACAACAAGCCTTCGATGACTTGAAGAAGCGTTTGTGCTCATCGTCGGTACTCTCATTACCGAACCTGCAACATCCCTTTGAGATCAAGACAGATGCTTCAGATTATGTTGTGGGCGCCGTTCTCACTCAACACGACCACCCCGTGGCATATCATAGTGAGACACTCTCAGATGCTGTCCGCAAGTACCCTACCTACGACAAAGAAATGTACTCTATTGTACAATCCTGCCGCCAGTGGAGACATTACATTCTTGGGAAGGAGACAGTCATCTACACTGATCACAAGCCACTACAGTTCATGCAGACCCAAGGAAAGTTGCAGAATGACCGCCATCTGAAGTGGTCAACATATTTACAGCAGTTCCACCTCAACATCAAATATAAAACACGGAGTACCAACCGAGTTGCTGACTGCCTTAGTCGACCTCCAGTCGTGGCACTTACCACGGTGCTAGACTCTTGTGGCCACGAGACCTCTGGATGGCCCCACCTCTACGAGACAGACCCTGACTTCTCTTCCACCTATCAAATGTTGGGCACCAACTCAGTGGTTGCTAATTTCCATCTTCAGGATGGGTTGTTGTGTCGTCTGAGCCATCTATGTGTTCCATCAAGCGGGCGCGCGAAGCTGATTTGGGAAGCTCACTACAGTCGGGTGGCAGGACACTTTGGCGTCGAAAAGACAGTGGCAGTGTTGCAGAATCATTTCTATTGGCCGAAACTTTGACAGGATGTCGGCAAGTATATCAGGTCCTGCACCGCTTGCGTTATTGCCAAACCGACCACTAATAAACAGGGACTATACACCCCTCTGCCTACTCCTGACAGGTCGTGGGAATCCATCTCAATGGACTACATGTCGGGCCTCCCATCCACTAAGAGGGGAAATGAGTGTGTTTTCGTGGTTGTTGATCGCTTTTCCAAGATGGCGATTCTAGCCACTTACAAGAAGAACATCACAGCAGAAGCCACTGCCAAGATCTTCTTTGAATGAGAATGGGTACATTTTGGGATCCCACAGACCATTCTCTCAGACCGTGACAGTCGGTTCCTCAGCTCATTCTGGTCAAGCCTCTGGTCACTGCTGGATACCAAGCTCACCAAATCCACTGCCTTCCACCCCCAGACTGATGGACAAATGGAGGTCGTCAACCGGATGGTCATACATATCATGCGCATGTACAATTCAACACACCCTCGCACATGGGATGAGAGTCTCCCCTATGTCCAACATAGCTACAACCGAGCCCTGCATAGCTCAACTGGCCACAGCCCCTTTCAGGTGGGGTTGGGATTCCAACCATTGGGCCCCATGGATGTTGCACTTCCCCTTGCGACCACCTCGGCCGACTCATCTCAAGAAGCTGACAATGCCGCTCGGTTCATTGAATGGATCTAGCATATCCGCCAACAGGTTCAGGATATTCTACAGAAGTCTAATGCCAAGTACAAGCAGCGCCATGATCAACATCGGGTGCCACATAAGTTTCAGGTAGGCGACAAAGTTTGGTTGCATTTGCAGAAAGAATGCCTTACAGAGGGCCCCATCGAAAGCTTCACCCACTCCGTTATGGTCCGTACACCATCACCAAGGCGGTGGGTGACAATGATTTTGAGCTCAACATTCCCCCCTTCCTTGGTCTGCATCCAGTCTTCAACGTGGCTCTCCTTCGGCAATATTTCCCACCACTATTCGACACCTCATGGATAGCAGAGAAGTTGACACCAATAGAGCTCAACCCTGACTGCCTACAACAAGCTTCCAGTGATCATATTGCAGACACACAGATCAAGGGCACTCGACATCAAAGGATCCAGCTTTATCGAGTTGTCAAAGCAAGGTAGCTCCTGCACCAAGGCAAGTGGCTCACCCGAGGCCAAATTCAGCAGAAATTTCCTCATCTGATGGGGGAACTCAATGCAATGGAGACCATTGCTTCCTGAGGAGGGAGGATTGATCCAGGTGGATATTGGTGGCCACCCACCTTTCCAACTGGCTCAAAACAGTTTTATGGCAATTTTGGTATTGTACTATTTTTAGCATTTTTTCGGGTCCTGAACTTCCGGGGCCGTTTTGAGGCCCTAAATGACCTTTTTTGGCAATTTGGGGGGCCAAATGATTGCTTATGGCATGCCTTTGTCCCCAATCAAAAGTTGTAAATCTTGGATAGACCTTTCCAATGGGCTACCGAGTGCCCCAAACGGAGATCGTGTGCAAAAGTTACGACCCTGGGAAGTTGATGTACTAACTTACCCAAACGGGGCCCACATGACTTTTGGCGCTTCATCTCCTAGGGTTAGGTTTTTGGATGTCTAGGGTTTTGACATTCCTTTTTATTGTAAAAGGCCTTGAGAGCCTCATTGTAACCATCTTCTTGCGAAATGAGCGCGGCCGTCACATCTCTTCTCAAAGATAAGCCGCCACCATTCCAGCGAGCTTGTTTTCCACTGCATTTTACAGTTCTAGCTTATTTCCTTATTGAATAGAAAACCAGTTTTACTGTATCTCTGTTATTTTGTGTTAAGCATCTGATAATAATGTGTATTCATTTCGTTCTGCTCATAAAATCCGGATCAGTACACCGACTGGGTTTATCAGGCATCCAACAACCTTTCGCCACAACACCCAAATAACCAATGCTAAGCCAGAACACCGACTGGATTTATCAGGCATACAACAACCATTGCCAAGCCAGTACATCGACTGGGTTTATCAGGCAATATGAACAACATAATATGATTATTTGGCTCCTTCTCTTATGCAACCAATGGCTCCTTCCAGGAACTCCATAGGTGACTCACTTTACTACAGGCTAGCATGGCCCCACAATACCCACTCACACTACACAAGGATGATACCCCTTTTTCTTGCAACACAACTCCTCGGGCCTATCCATCTCTTCTATTGTCCTTTAGTGTGAACGTAGAAAGGTTACCACTGCCCATACAGGCCTCTTGAGCACCCTTTCTTCACTTTGCCTCTTACGTGCAACACCAAATTGCATCTGTGTAAGATGATAGCACAAGAAGGATAAGCATACTCATTAGTATTGCTTCTCAAAGATCATAATCATATTTCATATCATTCACTATCAAGTATTGAAACACCACGAATGCGTCCATTCCCTTAGGGTGTAGTCAATATTGAAAACCCTTATCATAACCCAACATCTGAAAGGTATGCATCCCTTTCTGATGTGAGCCATGTAGGACTTAATCATACTCAAGCAGTTTGGAATAATAATGAAATAATAAAACATGCTTTGCATATTAACTCTAGTAGCCAGACATGGATATTCTTTAGCTGGGGTTATAGAATACTCATTAGTTTTATAGATGTATCTTTTCTTTATTGGCGAAGAATGGGGGCTCCCTTATCTGAGTCAACAGTCCTTTGGTTTTCCACCCCAATCTTTTCACATGCCATAACCCACACATGCCTTCTTGGCATAATTTACTGTCTCACTCACATGCTTTACCAACATGCAATTCGGCTGAGACATTATCAACATTTACAATGGCATTTCACCCAAAACCCATTTCCAAAGCATGGGATCCTTCCCATTTAGTTTGGCTTCTGCAGGCCATCACACATGGTCTTCCTACAATGTGTCATCCTGGCACACTTTATCAAATAGCCAAACAGTCAGCAACATTTAGCAATAAGCTTCAAATATGATTGTTCCATAACCAATCAATAGCATTAATAATTAAATTCAATATGAATTTACAATTCTGTCTCCTACAAAAATTGATTTGCTTAGCAATGAGTCTCTCCTCATATTGTTTGGCTCTTGTAAGTGGTATCACTCTGCCCATTATGGTTTCACCCTTGCTACCATACATGAACATCCACCTATAACATGTCCTCCTGACACAATTCTATATAATCCAAACAGTCATTAGCAATTATAAGCAAATTCTCAAATCTGAAATTTGTATATCTGTTTTCCTACAGAAATTAGATTTGCAACTATGAGACTATTCTCATAAACTTAAACCAGACAATTTTCAGATTTGTTTCATGCATAAATTTACAACCATGAGAACCTTCTCATAACCTTTGGCTTCTGCACATGGTAGATCTCGGTCTTTACTATGGACTTATCCTCATTGCCATATGCAAGACTTTTCTACCTAAAAACTGAAACTTCAATCAGCCAAACACGTTGTGAGTATCTATGCACATAATCATTCATTGCCATAACAGTGACTGAAGTGATCTCAGAATTATAATACTCAATAATTCAAACACCTTCAGCTGTTTAACATTTGAAATGCAATGAAATATATATACATTTCTATATATGCATCATTATCACAATAAAATTGCAAGACATAGTCACACTATCCATGCAATTTAAATAATTGTAAATACTCATTACTTCATATTCCATGCAGCTCTATCCTTCCAACAGAGTGCTCTGGTATCCCATCACATGTCTACCTTCTTCATGCAGTCCTTCTCCTGCATTCATAGCAGCTTATGTAATGGTCTCAGGATTAGCAATAGTCCACCATTTCATCTATTATCTAACTGCATTGAAACATATATATGTCACACCCATGCATTCACACAATGCATTTCAACATGTGCACCTACACATGCATGCATATTTACAACATTTACCGAATATTTCAATGCACATCTCTTCAATGCCATCTTGCATGATTTCATGAATATTATGCATTCAAATATACTATGGCCTAACCATGATTACTACATACAGTATTCACTACCATGACAGGTCCATAAGTCCTTAGCTGCTTTGGTTGTTAAACTCACAACAAATATTCACAAATGGCATGATATGAATTCATATGAATGCATTGAGGTTTCTAGAAACTATAGGGTGTAAGGCTCCCTGGCTTCACCTACCCGCACCTCATCATACTTGGTGGGTTGGCATTCACATTTAGGCACTCAATGCAAACCAAATTACCTTAGTTTAAGCTTAGTTGAAGAGACTCACCAAATCCTCTTTCAACATTCATGCAATTAAGCACAGTTAACCCTTACTTGCATGGCTATTATTAATATCGCTTGATGTTACCTGATCAGTTGGCCTCTTACCAAGGCTACTCCGCCCTTTTTCCAACATCATGATCACAAATTTGTTGCACCATCCTCTCTGCATAAGGTTGTATGCAACAATCATCATCCACCTCCTTAGCCATGCTTCAGTTGTCTTTGGTCCTACAACCAATGTGAACATGACTAATTATTAGCAACCACAATAATTATCTTAAGTGGCTAATTGCATTTACAACAACCCTATGCCATAATTTTCAATATATAAAAATCAGGAATTATAAATACAATAGCAAGAGAGGAGTGAAGGAATTTCTCCCTTTCCAATTCCTCATTATGACATGGAGTTCCTCCTCCACATCATAGCTAATCATTTTCTTGGCTTTCCCTATCAAGCATAAAAGCAATCATTAGCTATGATCTTCTCACGAATTAGCAATTCAGTATATACATACGTATATAACATTCATTATGCAATTCTTATGCTATAAACAAAAATAGTTTAAGGTGAGGAATTTCCCTTTCATCCTCCATAATGGGTATTACAACCCATTACTCTTACTGAGGATTCCGCAACCTTCTATGCAATTCTTGCTCTTAATCCCAAGAATGCATTTCACACTTTCAATGACTGTCTCCCTGGAAAATGGCTGAAATTCCTTATTTCAGAGCAACTCAGCGAGTTCTTCCAACCTGTTTCGGGCCAACTCGTCGAGTTCTTCTGGTCGAAGACTCAGTTTTTCCTTCCGATCCGTTGGGGGCCAACTTATCGAGTCCTTCCGCCGTTGCGGGGCGACTTGCCAAGTTCTTCCGAAATTTTCTCTTGGACGCCGAAAAATACTTAGAAAAACCTTCCACCATTTCGGACCATCTTGCTGAGTTCTCCCGTTGTTTCGGAGCAACTCGCCGAGTTCTCCCGCTGTTTCAAAGAAACTCGCCAAGTTCTTCTGAAATTTCTTCTTTGACACCGAAAACACTTAGAAATTTTTTCGAACCAACTCACCAAGTCCTTCCGCCGTTGTGGGGCAACTTGCCAAGTTCTTCCGATCGAACTCAGTTTTTCCTTCCGAAATTTTTCCATCTTTCCACCGAACTTATTGATTTGTTTTTCCGCATTGCGGAATGAATTGCCAAGTCCTTCCACAATTTTGGGCCAACTCACCGATTCTAACCGCCGAAAACACTTAGAGAAATTTTGAAATTTTTCTTCCTTTCCCCGGGCACTTCCGCAACTTCGGGTCAACTTTCCAAGTTCTTCCACCGTTGTGGAACAACTCGCTAAGTTCTTCCGCAATTTCGGTGAACTTATTGATTTCCTGCCGCGTTGCAGAACCACTTGTCGAGTCCTTCCGCCCTTGTGGACAAACTCACCGAGTTTTTCCGCTGGCTCAGTTTTTGGCAGAAACTCATAGACACTTAGAAAAATTTTGAAAATCTGAAATTTTTGAAATTTTTCTTAACTATCAGTGTTGAGCAGGAAGCATACTTACCTCTGCAACTATGATAGGTATCCCATAAAATCCCAATGCTGCAACTAGCAGCTTTGATACCATTTTGTAATGTACCCACCCATCCATCCAAGGCAAGGAAGGGTACCTGATGGCAATCTCTGGGGCTTTCACATAAAACTCATCCCACTCATTAGATTCATATCATTAAAAGAGATGTGTGCAGATGGAAAACAAGAAAATGATGCACAGCGGAATTAAAACATCCACACACATTACTCATGCATACAGCATATCAACAGTCATTGAATTAATACAGTGCAGAAGTAAATATATAGGCATAAAAACACTTATCTTTGATTTTTTCTTTTGCAACTGTCCCAAACAACTAGCTATGTTGCTGCAACGTTCCACCCAACCATAGGCTCTTCGACAGCTTATATTGAGTCCGTCCGAAGGCCACCCCCGAGCTGGGCATGATTCTTACAAGAAAAAGGGGACATTCAAGCTCACACATAACCCATTAACCATTTCATATTAGCCAAGCCAGTCCAACTGGGTTTATCAAGGTACACTTGAACCCTGGATGCTTACTCTCAAGCTCAAGCCAAAACAATGGATTACCCATTACCCATACCCCAACACAATTACAACAGAGGCACTCACAACATAGGGACCACATTGGCTCTCCCAACTCGTGATTCACCCAAACGAACTGTGGAATTTCGAATTCAACCCCAGGGAGAAAAACTGATTTCTCCCCCTAGTTATGATCCTTTCCAATGGCCTAAACAACCTCCAGGAAGACCCCAAAAACGTTATGTTCTCTTCCCCACTGGTAATCAACACAAAAACGCCCCTTCCCAGCTAAAAGATGAAGGGGAACACAGAAAACCCAGGAAGGAAAATGCCTAGGCAGCTAGAGCTGTGTGAGAGAGCAAGGCCATGGTGAATAATGGATTAGAGAGCAATTTCGTGGCTCTTTTCTTGCCCAAGGAGACAAACATGATTTTCCATGAAAGGTGGCTTGCCCATACCCGAATTTGGATAGCCATACCTCTCCATTCCCAAGGCATTAACTACCTCAACCAACTCTTGAATGATTGGGTACAAAAGTAAACATGGGTAGTTGAGGGTTTGATGGGTTCTCTCATTGACACTTGGCTTGACTTGATTGGCTCCAAGGATTTGAATGTTTCCCTCCCAATTCCTTGTAAAATCATGCCCCCATCTCTTTGTTGCATTGCATAGCTAGTTGTGGGTATTTTCATTAAAATGCATCATACATGATATTGAAATTCCAATGTTCCTGGCTAGCACACAAGCCATATGCATCACTAAATCGATGGCGGGGCCTTGGCCTTGAGCTCCTCACCATGATTTCATAACAATATTACATCGATTACATTTTAATGTAATGGGGTCAATAATGGGGACGTTACAATAATGATGACGGAGAAGATGATGATGATGGAGATGTTGATGAGGAACCTAGAGATGACAATGATGATGAACATGGTGATGATGATGAAGACGTTGATGATGATGGTGATGGTGATGAAGATGATGACGAAGAAGATGATGATGACGGAGATGTTGATGAGGAACCTATAGATGACAATGATGATGAAGATGGTGATGATGATGAAGACGTTGATGATGATGGTGATGGTGATGGTGATGAAGATGATGATGATGATGATGACGAAGAAGATGATGATGATGGAGATGTTAATGAGGAACTAGAGATGACAATGATGATGAATATGTTGATGATGATGATGATGATGAAGACGTTGATGATGATGGTGATGGTGATGAAGATGATGATGATGATGACGAAGAAGATGATGATGACGAAGATGTTGATGAGGAACCTAGAGATGACAATGATGATGATGAAGACGTTGATGATGATGGTGATGGTGATGAAGATGATGATGATGATGACGAAGAAGATGATGATGATGGAGATGTTGATGAGGAACCTAGAGATCACAAAGACGATGAATATGGTGATGATGATGAAGACATTGATGATGATGGTGATGGTGATGAAGATGATGATGATGATGATGGAGAAGATGATGATGATGGAGATGTTGATGAGGAACCTAGAGATGACAATGATGATGAAGATGGTGATGATGATGAAGACGTTGATGATGATGGTGATGGTGATGAAGATGATGATGATGATGATGATGGAGAAGATGATGATGGAGAATATGATGATGATGGAGATGTTGATAAGGATGATGGAGAAGATGATGATGATGGAGATGTTGATGATGACGGAGAAGATGATGATGATGGATATGTTGATGAGGAACCTAGAGATGACAATGATGATGAAGATGTTGATGATGATGATGATGATGATGATGATGATGATGAAGGCGTTGATGATGATGGTGATGGTGATGGTGATGGTGATGAAGATGATGATGATGATGATGGAGATGTTGATGAGGAACCTAGAGATGAAAATGATGATGAAGATGGTGATGATGATGAAGACGTTGATGATGATGGTGATGGTGATGGTGATGGTGATGGTGATGAAGATGATGATGATGATGATGATGATGATGATGATGGAGAAGATGATGATGATGGATATGTTGATGAGGATGATGGAGAAGATGGAGAAGATGATGATGGAGATGTTGATGATGATGGAGAAGATGATGATGATGTCGATGTTGATGATGAAGATGACGATGATGGAGATGTTGATGATGGCACGTATTTGTAGCAATGTGTAGAAAAAAGTTGGTCAACTTGAAATACTCATGCAAGCCAACATGCACAGAGCATTGATCATGTGAAGATTTCAATTATTGGCAATGGCATTTCGCATTGGAATTCCATTTCATCTCCTCCCTTCAAACTAAATTTTGTTTACGTTTTGAATTTTTACATTGCCCTTGACACGAAGTTTTAGTGACAAAATAAACCTTCAGCAATGAAGTTAGACTTAAAAAAATATCATTTAATAATTTTTTTTATTAAAGAATAATTCGTGGAAGTTAATGTTTGACCACATGTAATGCAACAAAACAAAACTTTCAATTTGAACACGTTGCATTAATGGTGTAATTGAAATTGTGACATTCTATTCCAAATGACTTGGCTTTAAAGACCAGATAAATATAGTATGCCCTTTATAGAGGTTATTCATTAAAAAACACATTGCTATTGAGACTGTACTATGATGTTGTCCCCTTCCTTAGTCAAAAGAAGATTAATAAGGTTGTTTTTCCAAGGTATAGGATGTTTTGGATTTCTCAACTATTATTGCATGTGAACTTGCATGTATACCAAGCTACAACAAATCTTTCACGAAAGTGGATTTGTCTATGTGAATAGATAAGTGAAAAGCTTTTAGCAACAAGACCTATAAATTTTAACTTGGAAGTATTGGAAGTGTACAAAGTGGGATTGAGAGGCTTGATGGTGATTGTAGTAGTGGGCATGGTATTGGTGAGAATGATGTCGTGATAGTGGAATTAAACATTAATATGGTGACCCTAGAGCTTGGATCATAGCCTAGAAACACGAGAGCCTAGCCGAAAAACACTAGTTGGTAGCGTAAACCCTAGTTTGTATTCTAATCACAATGAAACCCTATTATGTAGCCTAAGATCTAGCCCTAAATTATAATACATATAAAATTAAATCATTTTCATTGTACATTTATATCCATGTGCATACATTTGAATCCAAATCACTATACACATATATGCATAGTATCTCATCTATATAGCAAGGGTCCATCATCAACTAGAAAACCATTGTACCTAGCACCGGACACCTAATGGTTTGAAATTGGTTGTACCATGAAGATTTTTATATGGTGGATATGCAAACCTATGACAACCTTCTCAATGGATGGAAAACCTAATATTATCATAACATTAGTAAAGCTTAGTCCAACATGTAGTAATGCTTACATGTTCTAGTGTTGATGTCGCACTAATGGATGCATGCAACTTAATGAGGGTGTATGTATGACTCCATTGATGTAATGCAAGTCCTAAATGTCTTTAACAAGTGTCTAAGTGTTCACTAGATGAATTAAGATGTCCTAATACCCCTCAATCCCTTCCAAACAAAATTCGAAAGCATTTGGGGTATTGGGGTAACAAGTTGGTGTGTTGAGGTGGATATAGCCTCACAAATACACCTCATAGTAGTCATTTATTGTAATGTCAACTATATGTGTTTAAGTCAACGTGTCTACATAATATTAGATCGCTATCACATAATGATAAATTAAGGAAGTCCTAATTGTAAATGGTAGTGGATGTCAGTTAGCCTATGTTTATAATGTTTTCTTAACATAGATACCATTACAAGCTTTTACATGTGGAAAGATAAACCAAGATGAACTATGATATTCAATTTCTCTTCTAAGATCTAGGTAAGCTTTAGGTTGATTCACATTATCAACTAATGCGTGGACATCATTGGTACCAAAAATTAAGACCACATGCCATGGACGGATAGAAGTAAAAACCAAATTTAGACAACATCACATCATGATACACACAACATGAGACAACAACATTAGACAACAAGATACTAATATAGACAACATCGATATAGATCACATAACTGAAAATCCATGTACATCAAGGCGACAAGACTCATCCAAACATATACAATTTTTGGCAAATAGTGGAACATGGTTCCCAATGTACATACAATGGCAACTCGTGCCCTATAGAAAATTCGACAACTCATGTCGTGGATCCAAAATACATGGCAACTCGTGTTGTATATATAAAGTACATGGAAACTGGTGCACAAAAGTGCCACATCATGGCTAATGTACATAACATGGTGTGTCGAGGCATTGTGACCACCCTCGTCACTCCCAGGCGCATCTCTAAAGTCGATCTTCCTACTCTTCGAGCTACCGGTGCCTCGAGTCTTTCTCCGTCTAGGAGTCGACTGTCTCTCTGGGCTCTGGAACAAATGATATAAGATACCATCATTTTCAAGGATTTGCAACATTTAACACATTTATAAAAACAAATGTAGAACTTGAATCTTAAATAAATCACCTCTGATGCGAGTGGGAAACGTGACGCAGGTGTCCTGGATCTGCAGAGCCTCTCAGCAATTCTAGCCTACAACATTTACAACAATCATTTAATTGAAACATAATAATTGCTTAAATTAATTTTTTTTAATGCATCAAAATATTTTCATAAATTATCTTGATACTCACCGTGAACACCTCCGATGATATACATGGCTGGGCTTTTGGGCTAGTAGGTGGAGCAGATGGCTGGACAACCAGCTCCAATGTAGTCATGGGGGGGGGGCGCAGATGTAGTGGCAGCCACTACAGGTGCAACCACTCGAGATACAGATGAGGATACTAGAAGAGTTGATGCCACAATAGTGGTGGGAAGTGGGGATGATATGGTGGGAGAAGACATGGTGGTATGGGGTGGAGGAGGACGTCGTGGATGATGAACCCCTGCCGGTTGTATGATAGAGGGTATAGAACGAAAATGACAAGGGGGTATGTTGAGGGATGGTGCATGGGAGGGAAGTCCTGCATGAAGGGAGGAGGATGGACGAAAGGTAGGTTGTGGACGAAGAGGGGAAGGTGGAAGGAAGGGGGGGCATGGACGAATGGGGGAGGATGGATAGACATGGGGGTGTAGATAAATTGGGGAGGATGTATATACAGGGGGGCATGGATGAGTGGGGGAGGATGGATGGAGGGGGTTGTATGGCCGGGGAGGGGGGGGCTGGATGGAAGGGAGGGGGTGCATGGAGGGAGGGGTCTAGATGGAAGCGAGGGGGGGGGGACTCATGGGAGAGGGTGGAAACATAGGACTAAAATGGGGACCTACAGCTATTAGTGGCACCTACATATATATTTGTAATATCACAATTTAGTAAACAAACAATAAATTAAACCATAGTAAGTCGTAACAATTCAAATTAAAAGCGTGCTTTTAACTACATATTGTACCTGTGTATATGGTGATCTACCAATCCCTAGCGGGGATGGTTGATCACCGTAGTCAGGGAACACCTGTGGACACCAAAATGCATGCATGTTATGAACATGTTAAACAAGTAATTATTTAGGTAATCAAGATATTCAAAAACATTGTACGGACTATCAATGTGTATGCCATAAATATAAATACTTAAGTAATATAAATGATATAAGTAAAAACAATATTGTGTGAGGTACTGAAAATACCTCCGTGTGAGGTGACACAATTTTAGTTGCAGCTGCCATTGCTGCATCCAGGTTGGGAGATCGTACGTTCTCCCATGTTCATGTCTCAGCTCTGAATAACTATACATTGAAATAATAGTTTAATTCAAACAAAAATACTTTACAAGTTATCAAGTGATGATTGAAAACACATTAACAAAATTGCTGACCTGATCCATATAACAACCCTCGATCAAGCTAGGGCAAGTGTGCCCGCAATGGGGATAGAGATGTGGCATTGTCCTCGTCGAACTGGAATGCCCAGCATGGCTACCACCGGTCACGGGTCTATCCTAGCCCTGTCGTGAAGGCCCTGCACCTAGATCTCTATCAAGATCACCCGACCTCTCCACTGTAGTCGCTGCTACAAAGGAGGTGTGTTTGAGGAGTCCACGTGCAAATTTCCTCATTGCCTCCTCAATCTGATCAAGCTTGTGGGGTAACTGAGGTGGATGGGGAGAGGGGTTGGGGTTGTGCTTGGGAGCTGGTGGCTCTCTCAGTGGGTTCCTCCTAGACGCAGGTCGATCTTGGGCAGAGCCATGCCCAACACCCTGGAACTCGGTTATGTCAAAATAGTTGACATGTAAACCGAGGGAAAACTCAGCCCACAGTTGCGCGCACGCGCCTCGTTTCGGTACCGAACCTAGTTGCGCGTGCGTGCTGCCTTAGGTGCGTGCGCGTAGTTTTTTATTTCTGCTAGCGCGTCCCCGTTACAATGCTTTTGGGTAGCAACTTTGTGGGCCCGCCCTCAACTAAAATGCATAAAATGTAAAAGAACATCAACCATAAGGTATAAAATGCAAAATGATATGGAAAACATTTTTCACATTATTTTTTTATAGCAATTATATCAATGACACCTTGGATGAAAGGTCGCTATGCAATGGGCATGGATGGAAGTGATTCGGTCTGATTATTCATTGTTTCAATTACAATTTTTTAAATAAAAAGTTAGTATGAATGGGAGTAAAAAATATATATTTATATTTGTAATTTTTGGATATGAATTCTTTTGTTATTTCTATAATGGATGATATGGGTTCGTTTGTTATTTTACAAACTTGTATTTTTACTAATTAGTTTGTTACTTTACAAACTTACATGTATATTTACCCAATAGAGATTGTGG
This sequence comes from Larix kaempferi, assembly GCA_027924585.1. Taxonomy (NCBI): domain Eukaryota; kingdom Viridiplantae; phylum Streptophyta; class Pinopsida; order Pinales; family Pinaceae; genus Larix; species Larix kaempferi. The sequence goes on along the minus strand of BSBM01000350.1, from coordinate 7,531,229 downwards.
GTATTTTATATTTTCACGATGAATGGTATATATATTTGAATATATATTATTAATAATATGGTTAAGAGTATTGGATTCTTGAGAAATTATCATAGATATTTTTGCTAATGTTTTATATATGTATAATTAAAGATAAAAAAGCTTATAATTTTTTTTTAATGTTTTTTGGGATGAAGTGATAAAATTAATCATTTCTATTTTTTATCTAATTTTTAGAATGCTTTATATTTAAAAATATAATATTATTATTTTCAAAATATATAGTTAATAAGATTATCAATTTTTTTATATTATTTTTCTATTATTTTGTAAAATACTATATATATTTTGAAATACACATTCAAACGGAGGTTAAGTTTTGAAATCAAATCTCCAATTGATACAAACCAGATCACTTAGCTTCTTGCTATTAAACCACTCTTGTGAACTCTTATTAACATTTTTTAGTTTTGTCATTTAATTTTTTAAGATATAATATATGAAACTCTAACTTCATCACGGGACATATATCTATAACTTATTAAGCTTAATTTGGAATTATAGACCATCCAAGTAATTAAACATGACGGTGTTTAAGATGAGAATTTTGATGACATCAAAGGTAATTTTTTCCTTCTTAAAAATGGGTTTAAAATTGTGGTATTATAAAAAACAAAAATTTCACACAGAAAAAAGAGAAATTACACGAAACAAAACAATATTTAATTTGAATATATTTATTAGTGACTATTCGCTAGCTAACCAAACTAAATGTACTCTATTTAATGAGCTTAGTGTATGATACAATATTAGAATTGATTTGATATTTGTTTTATTATAGTAATGTATGAAGAATTGAATGTTTCTTTCCAATGACTAATGCTTAATGCCGTACATCATAAGTGTTAATAGTTAGGCTAGAAAAAGTTAGAACAATGACTTTGAATTGACATTGACATTGATATAAAGTGGAAGAGACACCTCGCAATAAGAAAAAACAAAAAAAATGGTAAAATGCATTTGACCTATGCCGTTCGTGTCTTATAGTTCAAAGCACTTATCTATTGATTTATAATATGCTTTGAGGGTGGAATCCTATGTAAGCAATTTTATAGACAAAGTACTCGGAATTAAAACATGGCTGGAATTTGATCAAGCAGTAGATTAGGTTTTATTTGTTATCTTATAGTGAGTACTTCCTCTCATGTATTAGGTTTTTGGTTTTATTTGTTATCTGTGGCAGTTAGCATTTCTCATTTATAGTATGGTATTGGATGTACGTTTTATATTTTATATTATAGTTAGGTTGGGAGTCATAAAAACAAAGATTTTATGGATAAGGTTTAATTTAGATGGTAGGTAATTAGTTAATAAGTAAATATGTTATTTTTAAATTTAATTTCTAAAAAAAAGTTTAATTAGGTAATTAAAGTAAAGTTTACCATTTTTAAAAAGGAAAAATTTATATAAGACAATTAAAAATAATCTTAATTAATTTTATCCTTATTGATAGAGGTATTTCCATCTTTATTGAGCCAGAAAATCTAAAGGCCAGAATGTATCTTTATGCGAAATGTTAATGCTATCAAATTTGAAAGTGTAAAGGAAGATAAACTTCAATGAAAAAGAAATCTGCATTTGATTTAATGAACAAGAGCCAGGATGGTTGGTGGTCTGCCATTGCTAGGCCATCGAAGAAGAAAACATGTTTTTCATTCCACCAAAAAATAAGAGAAAAGGTTCACACTTTAGGTTAACAACATCCCATGATCTATTAACACTATACATAATTAAAGCCAACAAAATAAATCTTCAAGATTAAAATTTTAGGGCCCAGGCATTGCATTGAAATAGGATTTTGAATCCATGAATTTACTTATGAGAGGCACGATATGTCATTGATTGTTTTTAGGTCATGTTAGCTAGGTCTGGTATGGCACTATGAGGAGGTTATTGAGTAGGGTGGGTCCTCCTATACAGGATGTTTGTTGAGCCCTAAGTGCTGCCTAGAAACCAAACTATGTACATTATATCACATCACAAGGCTCCCTCCTAAATTTTCATATAATTTATCGGAGGTACAAAGTCTATCCATTTTAAAGCACTTCCCACAGACAAAAGCTTAAAAGGTTCTGAGGTATATTACAACTTAGCTGTCTAAATCAACCAATCGAATTTAACGAGTAGTTGTTGAAGTTGTTTGATGATCTGATCTCTATCTGGAGTTGTTGGAAAATTCAGACTGATTGGCATATTTGATTACGTGATGCAATGGGACGTGTTTCACATACATACAATGAATTCACACGTATATTATTATTGAAACATGTGTTGGATGGAGAAGGCATCCGGAACATCTATGATTATTGGGAAATGTGATTCCTGTTATTTGGCAATGTGTGCAGCTCAACACTTTGCAAGGATATCAAAGACACGCGTGCTTGATCGCTTGAGATGTCTATGCAATTAGTTTGATCCTCTAGTTCATCTTTTTGGTATAGTTCATCAAGGTAAGATACTCTTGTTGTATACCAATCTCGAACAACTTCTGCTTCATAAACTGCTAGAACTTTTGAATGAACTACATAACCAACTAAGACCATCGATGTTGCATAGCCATTGCTTTGTTGGCAGACTAGCGTACTGATCATTAGAGACTCAAACTTGGTATGGTCAACAAATCCCACCATATTGTTTGTTTGTTTATTACCTTTCAGTGCGCCTTTGCAACTTTAGCTAACAGGTAGATAATAGATTGTCCCTTGCTCTAGAACTTGAGGTATTCTTTGTAAATTTGAGAAAACTTAACTAGTTTGTCAACCCATGTTGAAAAAAAATTATCCAAATTGAATAAAAAAATCTTCTGAGCCGCTTTTGAAGTCATTTAACATCTTAATATGCCTAATGGCATGCTTATCACATATAAAGTTTTAAGACCTAGAGATCAAATCACAAATGTTTCAACCTTTCTCATTTGGTTCACAAAATGACTCTGACTTAATCTTACAGAAAGTTTTAAGACCTAGAGATCAAATCACAAGTGCTTCAACCTTTCTCATTTGGTTCACAAAATGCCTCTAACTTAATCTTACAGTGCACTCGCTTCGGAGGGTTAATGGTCTATCTACAAATTGTAATATTATATACTATATAGATTACTCTGTGATATCTTTTTCCCATAAAAAAAAGGGCACCTGGTTAGTTTTCTATCATTCGGCACCTCTTTTATATGAATCTTTGAGGCAGAAGGGAACCTGGTTAGCTTTTTATCATTCGGCACATTTTTGCTATGAATCTTTGAGGCACTCTTTTGACTTTAGATTTTATTCATTTTACTCCCGAGTCAAAAAAAACTAAAATTTAAAATCGTTCTTTGTTCGCTTTTCCTTTCGACCGGAATAGTGAATGGAGTATCTAGGAAGCTCATCTTTTTTGGTTATTTGTTGTACAATATGTTTAGGAAGCCTTTTATATTGGTAAATTATATGGTTATCATATTTCTTAGCAATGTAAATATAACAACCAAATACAAATTAAAAAAACCATTTTGACATTTTGATAAAAACCATTTTGACATTTTGATAGACAAAGAAAAATGGTAGCTCCATGCACATTGCTATGACCATGGACAACATCTGTCACACAAATAACAAGAATCTGAGGCGAGTGCTCATAGTTGCGCCCTAAAGTCTATCAATCACGTTTTCCCACATAGCGGTCGTTGCTCAAGGTTGAGGCTCACTTCCATCTGCATGCATAACATTCCCTGCATTTCAAATTTTCAAGAAGATCATTAGGCCTAATGGATGAAATTCAGAGCAATGGATCTTATAGCAAATGTATAATTTATTAACTTGAAAAACACATGAGAAATCAAGATAAATTACAAACCTATGGTGAAGTTTCAAATGATAGCAGGGTTGGAAGCTATAACAGAGCATTCGATTTGTGTCACCTGGCTAATTTCTTGGACATCCACGCCATTCCACTGCGTAGAGAGGGCGAAAAGAGACAATGCCAGTAATTCAATTAGCTTAACGAATCAGCTACTCAAGCAGTCTATGCTTACAAGATAATCATTCACATATGATGAAAATCCCCTCTTAACAATCTTATTCTTCAAGTCGCCGATGTGATGAACCAACAAACCTTCAACAATCTTCTCTCATCGCACTTGTCGATTGAAACTACCGGCCGCTCATACGTAGGCTTGAATACCTCTATATTTCTACATTGTTTGTGTGATTATTCTGAATGCGGAGAGCATAGATTGTTTCTCGTAGTGTTAGCTACAATACCGAGCCTGCAGAGAAAAGTATATCGATGATCTCATTAAATGCTTATAGCTCGCAGCAGCACCACACACAACTCACAAGAACACGTGGTAAACTGAATGGTAAACTGAATAGCAAACAAACAAACAATATGCTTTTGGGTTGTGGCAAAATATCAATACCCAACTGCAGAAAACATGGTGCTAGCCCATGACAAAAGTTGAAATAAGGATCAAAACTTGTTTATACAACGCCTGATACAACTAAAATATCCAGTCTTCGTGACATAGTTTCTTCCTTAGCTTCAGTGCGAATAGCTGGGGAGGATGCATGCTCAGATCTACAACTGCTGACAAAGCCATAAAGACTGCAGCGTCTTCCATAAATTAACATCTCTCATAGCTATTTGGAAAATAGGTTTGTTTCATTGACGTTTTCCCTGAATAGTACAACTCATCACAAAGCCTCTGTAAACAGGAAAGGGAAACTGGCTGAAAGAAAAATCCCCACTGCTGTGAGGTCTTGCAACAGGAGAATTGAAGGATGAACAACCTAACGGACGATTACCCATGTCAATCATAAACTTCCCTCCGTTTTGGGCACTAATCACTGATTCTGCGAGCAATATCCCGTTATTCATGCTAACCAGTCCACAACCCTCTGCCACAAGCTCAAATCTGCAGCCCAGACCATCACTGCCGCCTCTATGCTGGGAAAACCTACTATCTCGTTCCTAGTAAGGAAAATGAGATAGCATTTCTTCATATTACCTGTTATCAATATACCTTTGGTTGTCATATTAAGTAAAAATAATGTGTACACCTCAAATCACACAAAGATAACGATTTGTTTTCTTTACCTTGGAAGCCTCACTGATACAGGAGCAAAACAATCGATGTTGGGCCCAAAATCGATGGAGACAAAAGTAATGCTGAAACTCTGATAATGTGTATCAAGTAATTACCACGGCCATATTCTTCTGAAGATGTACACACAGTCAGCACATCGCGTTTCAAGAAAAAATGTTTCTTCATATTCACCATCAATACACTTTCCACACACGTCACAACGAGCAATACAAAATATGCATGCCCGACACTCTCGAACTGTATGGTGTCTTTGAATTTGACAACATTCATTGGTGCAATCATAAACAATCGTTGCATCCCGGCATTTAGGGCAAGCTTCAATATCAATTATACTGTCATCATCATATGAAAACGGATAGTCGCGACCATTCGGATAAAACCGGGGTTTTACTGTTTGAGACCTCCGTTGTAAGCCACCATCCAAAAGGTAATTCAACTGCTCAAGGTGCTGTCTTGTTATGCCAAAAATACCATGAAGTCTCAGCTGCTTCAATCCAGTTATGCTCCATTCTTTGTGTGCTCTGACATTTCTTACAATGCCATCTCCAGTTAATCTTGTGCAGCCCGGCAAACATAACTGTAAAGCCCATAAACAAGTGAACCATACAGTCAATGACAACTAAATGACAAGTCAACAATAAATGCACAATATGGTTTTGAAAAAATTAGACAAACTAAAGGAGAGAACAATCTACAAGGTACCTACCATGCAACATCATTTTATAGAAATGCATTATCTTCTGATGTTTCAAGATATCTAATGAAAATTAAGATATAGCAGATAAGCAGAGGAGCATCCACCAATGTGTGCATCTTTTCTTGAAAAGAATAGAAGACAATAAGAAAGAAAGCAAGAGAAAGGTCAAACACATAAGAATATGGAATACCAAATGGTAGAGTTGTACAAGTGCTTCCATTGAAGGTTTCAACATTTTTGAACGAATTCTACCTATGTTTCTTTCAAAAAACCTAAGCTTTCTAATATTATTTTTAAATTCTATCCTTTCATCATTGTATTTAAAGGAGCCTAGAGATTAAATTCAGATACAAATACATCTATTCAGCAAATCCAGTTTGAAAATATGAAGCACGGTTTTGTTTCCCTAAACCCAAGCAACTACAATAGTTCAATACGTCTGATATTACTTACCGTGCCAAAATGCACGAAATCTATATAAATACCTTTTAAAATGCCAAATATAACAACAAATTCCTCTCCCTGAAATTTCTTAAAATCAAAAACTAAGAAACACAGGTACTAACCTTTGTAAGATTTGGACTGATGTCCAGCACTTGCTTCAGTCCATCATCTGTAATTTTCCGGCACTTTATTAAACTCAAATTTCGTAAACGACCTTGAGACCTTGCAGCGAGTTCTAAGAGGGCGTCATCAGTAAGCCTTTCGCTTAGAGGATGCTCCACATGTATATTTTGCCACAGAGAAGAATCACCTTTCACCGAAGTATGCAAAGACTTGCAAACTTTTTCAAGTGAAATAAGATCTTCCAGGTCCAAATACGGAAGAGTTAAGAATAGTGGAAAATGGGGTTCTCGTCTTTCAGCTAGTTCTCCATCACTGCAACCTTCCATACTTCCCCAAAAAGTAATAGTTCCACCCTGATCAATCTTGCAAGAATCATAATAAGCTGATGGCTTCATAGAAAGATCTCCCAAAGCAGCTTGCACTCGAATGTTACCAGTGCCATCCCTATTTTTTGGAGGGCTCTCTTGCAATCTATCATTAGTTTCCTCGAGCTGTCTCGAGAGTAGATCTCCCAAAGCAGTAGAAAGATATCCTAAAAGAGCTTGCAATCGGAGATGAACAGTGCCATCCCTATCTTCTGCAGAGCTCTCTTGCTGTCTATCATTACTTTCCTCCAGTTGTCTGGGAAATCCTGCTTCACCAGAAGCTTGGAAGTCTCCCAACAACGCACCATCTTTCAAGGATGTCAAATAAGCTCCCTTGTAGCTCCAGTCTACTAATTCTATTTTCTCAAGCAATTCATCCTGCTTAACTAATTCGTATTCTTCATAACAAGACACCACATTAGAAGCAATAGCTTCACGCTCAACCTGTGTTTTTTCAATGGCGTCCCCAAAAAAGGGTTCACAATCTCCATAGTGAATTAATTCATTCAGATTAGGAGGTTCATAGGAAGGCACCGGCTCCCAAGTAGCTCTATGATGTCTATCATTACTTTCCACCAGCTGTCTGGGGAATCCTGCTTCACCAGAAGCTTGGAAGTCTCCCAATAACTCACCATCTTTCAAGGATGTCAAATAGGCTCCCTTGTAGCTCCAATCTACTAATTCTATTTTGTCAAGCAATTCATCCTGCTTAACTGATTCGTATTCTTCAGAACAAGACGCCACATCAGAAGCAATAGCTTCACGCTCAACCTGTGTTTTTTCAATGGCGTCCCAACAAATGGGTTCATAATCTCCATAGTGAATTAATTCATTCAGACTAGGCAGTTCATAGCAAGGCACCGGCTCCCAAGTAGCTCTATGCTGTCTATCATTACTTTCCTCCAGCTGTCTAGGGAATCCTGCTTCACCAGAAGCTTGGAAGTCTCCCAATAACTCACCATTTTTCAAGGATGTCGAATAGGCTCCCTTGTAGATCCAGTCTACTAATTCTATTTTGTCAAGCAATTCATCCTGCTTAACGGATTCGTATTCTTCATAACAAGACACCACATCAGAAGCAATAGCTTCACGCTCAACCTGTGCTTTTTCAATGGTGTCCCAACAAATGGGTTCATAATCTCCATAGTGAATTAATTCATTCAGATTAGGAGGGTCATAGCAAGGCACTGGATCCCAAGCAGCTTTATGATGACCTGAACAAGGTTTTGTGGTAAACCAACCACAATTTGACCCCGCACTCGACTGGCTTTTTCGCGACATTGCATCATCCTCATTCGTCTTTCCTCTTGTCAAATCAGGATACATGTCCGTGTAACAAGTAGTCTGTTCAAAATTCTCACGTTCCACCTGCAAAGTATTCATCCAATCGGCAACAGCAAGTAGCATGTTTGGACAATCAATACGGACGTTTCTCCCGAGGGAGTCAACCATAAAATACTCTCCGTCCTTCCAATTACCCCTCAATCCAGAAGCTTCAATATGAAAATCAGTATTACTCAAAAAACATAAGTCACCAGTCTTACTAACAGAGCCAGTAATCCTAAAATCCTTCCGGTAATCCCACAAAACAGGCTCTGCAGTGCGAGGACCTCCTACGCCCTCACGATCACCATTACTGAATGGACAGTGTTCACCACCACCTCTAACAAAATCAATATTACCGCAAACCTTCTCCTCTTCAACCAGAATACCATTAATTCTACTACCATCCATGTTCCCAATATTTGGATTTATAAATTCATTTAAAACACTGGAAAATTTGTTTTCCAACGAGCTTGGAGGAATGTCTGATGTCATGCTTTCTACTGATCACTATACACAACACTGGAAAATTCCTTCAAAAATGCAGAAAACTATATTTTCTCAAGCCCAAAATCTTCCAAAACCCTTAAGCCTGACAGAAGACAACAGCCCTAAAAATCGATAAAGCCCTAAAAAGTCTTCCACTTTAAATTCAACACCGGAAGAAACAACAATTGTTTTGTGAACTTCAAAATTTTCTTTTATAAGACACTAAGAACAGGAAAATTATCTCAGATACCGCGTTCTTGAATATTGTATTGAATATCCCCAAAACCACCCAACGAACTCTTTTCAGCTGCTCTTGTGAGAATCCTTCACGCTCGTTGGCCGCAATGAAAACCCTAGAAATTATCGATTCCAAATCTATAACTCACGGTTTTGTAGGAGGGGAGAGGAGTTTGCTGGGATGGCGATTCGGCGAAGCGCATGGAACTGACAATGAACTCCTGGCGGAGATATCAATTTCCCCGATGAATAGATAGATGTAAATTCTGGATCTTACAGTTCGAATTCAGGCTATTTCGGTTGGTGCTCGCTCGCTCGGCCAGTGGCCAGTGGCCACTGACCGTAAATCCCTGGCCGGTGGCCACTGACAGTTTCCGGTTTGAATGGTGGTACGGTCTTGGAGTTTGGTGGGCTTTCCCTATTCCAAGGCATTCTTCAACACCAACGTGGGCTTTGGGTTCCCCACTTGGACTTGGACTTGGACTTGGACTTGAGCTCCACCTTTAAGTGATGGCTGTAGCTTTTCAAAGATTAAAGAATTTGAATTATTCTTTTCAATATTAAGGAAATTCTTTTGAAGATTAAGGAATTTGAATGATTCTTCTTAAAGTATTCACAATCCAAAGTACTATATGCATCGATCATAACAAGTTTGTGAAATATCGTAAATAGTTACTCAACTAAACGAATGCTTGATGCAGTTGGTCTACTAGGAAGTGAACTTGAATATAGTGTTTTAATTTAACTTAAATAACATTAGCTGGATGGGTTAGTTAAGTGGTTGAGTGTTATGAATTGCAAGTAGAAGGTTATAGGTTAAGTCAATATGTTGGATACCTCTGAAGTATTATGGACCTCACTCGATGTCCCTACTAAGTTTGTTTGTTGAAATTGTAACCAAACAATTTACCCTAGGTATCATCCTTGCACTAAAGAGAACATCTTGAACAAGTGCATTTCATTGGGGAAAAATAGAACACACTAATATAATAATGAAAATGGGATATAAATAAAAAGGTGTCTCTAAACAAATAATATATCCAAAAAAAAATATTTAAACAAATTAGGTAGAACACATTAATACAAGAATGGAAATGGGAAATGAATGGAGAGGTGATTCTAAAGAAATAATAGATCAAGACGTGAGAAATTGCCTCAACTATACAATTATTATCACTAAAATAAATGAGCTATAGAGAATAGGTGATCGGACGTGATAGGAATTATTGTGATTCTTACTATGGGAATAGTTTTAGAGAGATCAATGTCAATATAATGGAACTATTACAAATGGATTTGATACATATTTGTACAGTAAAATATATGAGACTCTTATTAGGAGAGAGTTGCATAGTCATTGAAAGAGATAATAAATTAACCTTGTGATACTTAGAAATCAGTGGATTGTTTATGGGATTGGTGTGGACTCCAACTTTGATTAACATAAATGTTGAGCACATAAATCATTTCCATTGTAAGGTTGTGCTGACAATGTTGAATAATCTGATGTTAATATGATATGCTCTAATTTATGTTATTCAATCTGATGTGTCATGTGGATCGATTGTTTATGTAGGATCAATGGAAGAGTGAAGTTAGGATTCAGGTCATACACAGAAGATACATACAATAATAAAAAGATAGAATTAATTTTGTTTCTCTTTCTTTGGCCTATCAAATTTACACAAATACCCAAGTACATATCTTAGATTCTTTTCAAATAAAACCTACAATTTTCAAGAATATATTCTTAAGTATAGTATTGAAAGTAATGAAAATAACTAATTTGTTCTTTCACTTGAATATTCTCATTTCTCCACCACCATTCCCAACCATCAATGCAATAAATGAAATAGAAATGTAAAAAGAACAAAACTTGCTCTCCCTCTATCCAACCAACAATGGAGCATATAAAATGGAAAATGAGTTCAACAAGTAGGTCTAAGGTCAATGAGCTCATGTACACATGGTCTCTATGGTGCAACGACATGAAGTCAATGTCAAAGCAAATGTTCCAAAAGGATTTCCAGGAATATTATAGTTTATAATATAACAACATGAAGTTTTAACTTAATCAGTATACCCCACTTTGCAACATGTACAACTCAAACATTACAAGAGAGGTTCTGGATGTCTTCCACTGCTCAGGTTGAAATCCATTCTATACTTGCTCCTATATATGGGAAACAAATGACCATCTTCATCCCATAACAGCGCTATTGTTATATTATGTTGAATTCCCTATAACTAGAGACATATTGTTCCTAAATATTTATTTCAGCATAAAAAAAAAATTATTACATTATGTTGAATTCTCTATAACTAAAAACATATTGTAATAATTATTTATTTCGACATAAAAGAGAAAAATATATAATCTATGGCAACTCAATATTTATATTTACTTATAATAAGATAAAGGAATAAATTCAACTCACCACTTTTTCTTTGAGTATTCCTGCATAACGAAACATCTCATATGAAAATTACATTCATAGGGAATGTTTAGGGCTTTAGATAATTAGTTTTAATACTTACACTACAAAAGGTCACAACAATGACTTGACTTTAATGGAAACTATTTTGATGAAGAGATACCTAGTAATATGAGAATTACAAAAATAACAAAGAAATGGTCAATTTCCTTTGACCGTTTCCGTCGTCTTTTAGGTCCTCTCGAGCATTTATCTATGATTTAGAATATGCTTTGAAGGTGGAATCCTTTCTATGCAATTTTACAAACAAAAATATGTCTAAGACTCGGAATTAAAACAATGATGGAACATGAATTGGAATTTGATCAACTAGTAGATTAGGTTTTATTTGTTATCCTATAGTTAGCACTTCTCCTATTTTATACTATGGTACTCAAGGTAGGTTTTATATTTTATATTATAGTTAGGCTAGAGTTATAAAGAGCACGTCACAACTTATAGATGAAGGTCAGTTATTTGGTAAACATTCTTTTTCCAAATTTCATTTTCTATAGACATTGTTTTTCCAAATTTGATTTTTTTTTAAGAAGTGTAATTCTTTATTTAAAGTAAAGATGATAACTATCATTTATAAAAAATTAACTAAATAAAAATTTTATAATGTTGATTTTAACCTAAACTTCAACAAGCAAAAATTCACATATGATAGTTAAAAACAATACTAACAAAATGAAATTTTTATAAAGTTTGTGTTAACCTTACATGAAAAAGGAAAAAAAAAATAATGATCTATTTGAAGAAGATAAAAAATCAAATGAGTTCTAAGATTCTAGAAGTTATAAAGACTAATTAATTGCATCGATAAGTGTTTATATTTTAGAATTTCCGATGGACTACCATATATGATTTTCCTAGATTGAAGGAGGATGGGACACGTATACTGTCCACATTGTGTTATGGGCGTCTTTCAAAATTTGTAATAAACAATTATAAATAAATAAAATAATTGGTAGTTGATGCATGGATAACCCATAGCTTATGCACAGATAACAGGTAGTGACAGACAATCCATTTAACAAAAAAAGGTAGCATGTAGATGAGTCTTAGACAACAAGTGATTACAACTAAACATGGAGAACAAGTAATGGATGACTTGTTCGTGGCACTTAACTTGTGATCTATCGGTGTTTATCAAACACAAGTTAAGTGGATTTGCTAGTATACTTTCTTTTTTAAGCATGGGATCTTAGAAACCTCTCAAGAATATATGCAACAACCCACAAGCTACATATACAAATAAATCATAGATCAGTATGGATAAGAATTCACATCAATTGGATAGATACCCTTTTAGCTTCACTATGACTAATCAATATGTGCAACCCTACCCCCCCACCACATTGGTCAATAACCCATAGATCATCTTGGTCTAAGACTTCACATCAAGCGGATGCCTTCCCTTTCAAATTTACTCTAATGGGTCAATATGTGAATCCCTACGCCCCACCGGAATTGAACCTATAAATTCCACAAAGATAACAAGACCAAGTAAGATCTTATGGACGAAGCTCAATCCATATTGTGGGAAATTAGTTATTACATATACATTCCCTTTCTAAAACACACTATGACGAAAAGTGTAATTTTGTACTCAAAATAAAGCTAACAAGTGGTACTTATAAAAATATAAATAAATTTTTTACAATGTCAATGTTAACCTAAACTTAATAAAGAAAAAGCTAACATGTACTTAAAAACAATATTAACTAATTAAAATTTTACAAAATTGGAATCAACCTTAACTCGAAAAGAAAAAATATATAACAACTTATTTAAAGAGGACACAAAATCAAATGATTTATGGGAGGGCATGTTTTATAGGTGCAATTCCATCCGTATTGAGCCAGAAAATTATTATCAGCATTTAGCATTTTAGCCTAATTGTAGAACAATTTATGGCCACTCTCAAATTTAGAAACTAAAATGTACTTCTATGTTAAATGTTAATGCTGACCAACTTGAAAGTGTTCATAGAGGTGTAAACGAAGATATCATAAGAGATAGCAATAAGGATCATAAAAAGTTCATTATTATTATATATTTAGACAACCACACATAGGGAAAGAATTACACATTTGATTAAATGAAAAATCAAGGTGATTTGTTGAATGATATGGGAAGCTGGAAGAAAAGGAAAAGGTAATGACGGTGAGAAAGACAAAATTGATAACACATAAACAACCAAACTTTGGTCTCTTAGACAACACAATGTTGATATTTGATATTACCAAATGTTGAATGTTTTATGGTCAAAGTAAATACCTAATTTGTAAAACATGTATTTCCGCCACCATTATACCTTTGTTAATGCACACATGGATAATTTTCTTACACAAGTATATAGGTAATGACGGTGAGAAAGACAAAATTGATAACACATAAACAACCAAACTTTGGTCTCTTAGACAACACAATGTTGATATTTGATATTACCAAATATTAAAGGTTTTATGGTGAAAGTAAATACCTAATTTGTAAAACATGTATTTCAGCCACCATTATACCTTTGTTAATGCACACATGGATAATTTTCTTACACAAGTATATAAGATAGAGAAATGGATGGAGGGTACCAATTTAGAGATCTATCATGAGAGGGATCAAATCCTTTGTATGAATATCGCGCATCAACTTTTGTGCTTTAAAATAAGTTTTGCATTATCAAGAACCTTTGAATGAGCATATTTTGTATTTTTAAAAAAGGTTTTCATTTCTTAATATCCCAATTGTTACATTTCTTAATATCCCAAATTCGATTGATAAAATATTTTACATATTTAATAACTCACAATTTTATGATGATAACTGGCGTTCATTATTTTTCACGTTTTAGTCAGTGATGATAACCAGTATTCATTGTTTATAAAAAGAAAATCAATGGCTCATTCTTATGCCTATGAGCCATAATCTATTACTCATTTCATTCAACGAATTTTATATAGGTTTGTTTCTCTTATTGGGTAATTGTGGACTTTATATTCCAAATATAATGCATATTCACTTGTCCTTAATTGACAATGGTTTTTTGACAATATGTTGTTATATTAGATTATATTGAAAGTGATGAATGAATTAACACTAAAATAAATAAATTATTTCCATTTTATTTTTTAATGTATTTAAAATTAATGATGTATAAATTATAAATGTGCATCGTAATATTCTTTGAGATTATAGTAGTAGTGTTACAATGGAGATTTTCTATTTCAATCTCCATTTTGTAAATAACAATATATTAACATTAGTAATACTAATAGTAATAGTAAAACATTGTTATCATTAATATTAATCATAATAATGTTAATGTTAATATTAATATTAATATGAATAAAATATTAATATTTAAATCAATATCGTTAATAATAAACATTAATAGTGTTAATAAACTATTGATATTAATATTACTATTGTCAACTAAAGTCTCTAAGAATCAAACATCATACGTAATCCATGGTCAAACATCACAAACTTTGGTCAACAATCTCCAACCATGGGGAAACATAGTCAATTATAGAGAATCTTGGTCAAATATGGTTGAAGAAATTTTTTTTACTAGAGAACCATGGTGAACCAAAGTAAAAAGTATTACTAAATTCAACCATATTCAACCATAGTGTATGTTGGTTAACCTTAGCTAAGAAAATTCAACCATGGTTTACTAATGTCAAGCATTGTTAAGTAAAGTCAACCATAGTTGAGTCAATTCAACCATGGTCAAATAATAGTTAGTCATGCTTAACTATGGTCAAAATTAGTTACTATGTTCAAGCATAATTAACCATGTTAGCATATTTTAGTCAAACATTATCCAATATGGTCAATAACATTAAAACAAGGTCTCACATTATCGATCATGCACAACCATGGTCAACGAAGTAATCCATAGTCAAAATTGTTTAGTCAACCATGGTGAAATAGACTTAATGTTACCTAAATAAACTAATCCATACATAACCAACATTCACTAAAGTAAATCGTGATAAACAGAATTCAAACAATAGTCAACAATGGGACATTCCCTAGCTAGCAAATTCAACCATGGCTTACTAATGTCAACTTGGTTTTAACCAAATAAAAAAAATAGTCAACCATGTTGAATTAAACTTAGCCATGGTTTGCTAAAAGTTGACTAGACAAAAATAATAGTCAAACATAGTTTACTATGGTGAAACTTGCTCAACTATAATTCTAATCCCTTCGTCAACATGTTCAATGTTCATCAAACATGGTAACCTTTTTCTAAAAAAATTCAACCATATTTTAGTAATGTCAACCATGGTTGGTCAACTATACAATAACCAAAGTTGAATACTAATAAACCATGGCACATTCCTTATCTGGCAATGTCAACTATTGTTTTCTTATGTCAAATAGGGTTAACCATAGTAAAACAATAATCAACCATGTTGCGTTAACATCAATCATGGTTTGCTAAATGTTGACCATGTGCAAATAATAGCCACCCATGTTTTACTATGGTCAAACATGGTCAACTATCATTCACAATGCTTTGTTGGAATGATTGATGTTGGTCAATCATGTTCAACCCTCCCTAAAAAATGTAAGCCATGGTTAAGAGAAATTGACCATGTATTCAACCGTGGTACACTAAAATAAACCATGGTCAAACAATATTCACTCATTCTTAACTATTGTCAAACATAACCAACCATGTCCAAACAAAATTAACCATCATTAAATAAACTCAACCATAATAAACCATGGTTAATGACATTCAAACATTGTCTCACATAATCAAATATTCGCAGTGATGGTCGAAAATGTAATCCATAATCAATAATTCTTAGTCAACAATAGTCAAACATAGTCAACGTTACCAAAAACAATTGAACCATACACATGCAAGGTTCACTAATGTAAACCATGGTTAACCAACATCAACAACAGTTCAATATAGACAACCTTGGTTTACCAATGTTAATCATATTCCACCATGGTGCACTAACATCAACCATGCACAAATAATAGTCAATGATTGTTCACTATAGTTGAACTTATCCAACCATAATTTCCCACTCTTTATCAACCATGGTCGATGGTGGTCAAACATGGTCAACCTTTGTTCACCAAAATCAACCATAGTTTACTAATGTCAACCATGTTTAATCAAGTTAGTCATTGTCAACCATAGTTCACTATAGTAAACCATGGTAGAAAAATACTGATTGATATTCAATTATGGTCAAACTTTGTGAACCATCTTCAAATGTACTTAACCCTGGTCAATTAAGTCAACTACAAAATCCAAAGTCATTGATAGTCAACCATTGTTGATTACTTTCAACCATAGTTAACTAAAGTCAACCATAGTAACAAACATCAAATATAGTAAGCCATGGTTCACTAAAGTGAATAGTTGTTAACTAAATTCAACCATGATCAAATAATAACAAACCTTGGTAATTTTGTTCTAATGTATTCCATCATAATTTGTGACCCATAGCTAATTGTGCTTAATGATGATCAAACATAGTTAATGTTACCTAACCAAATTCAACCATACACAACCAAGGTTTTCTAAATTAAACCATGGTCAACAAAGCCAAACTAGTCAACCATGGTGCATTAAGGTCAACCATTGGTTTCCTAATGTTGATCATGTGTAAATAATAGTAAACCATCATTTTATATTGTAAAACTTGGTCAACTATCATTTAACACCCATATTTAACCATGGCCAATGTTGGTCAAGCATGATCAACCTTAGCTAAAAAAAGTCAACCATGGTTTACTTTTGTTAACCATGGTTAACCAAAGTGAAACATAATGAACCATGTTTCACTAGAATTAACCATGGCCAAACAATAGTCACCCATACTTACCTACATGGTCAAACTTATTTAACCATGCTCAAACATAGTTAACCATGATTAAATAAAGTCAACTTTGAAAACCATAGTTAACCATTATTAACCATTGTCAATGAAATTGAAATATTGTGATATGAAATAGGGAGGTGAGGTTCATGGGATGAGTCTGACCTTTCAACTAACTCTTGAGAACAAACCTAGAACTTAATTAATAAGATCAAAACAAAAGATAGAAGGAAAAATAAGAGTGATTTGCATTATGAGGCTCAAAGCCTTTATATAAGGTTACAATAGGTCTACTTGGACTTTGTTAAAAGGAGCTCATTAATGTAGCTCTATTATTTAATAATAGATATTTAAACTAACTAGATAACTAGTGGAGTACAATAATAGAGAGGTGGACTCTCTTTGACCCACATGGGCCACATGCTGGCCCAATTCCTCCCAATTTAAGCTAGAAAGCATCCCCACTATGCTCCACTTGGTTTTTGTTTGAAAGCACCATATATTGAAGGTAGGATTCCATGGCTACGAAGAAGATGTACTATTGTTTTTCCAAAAAGGATTGTTGTTTCTATTGAGATTGGGAGGGTGGAGACACCTTTATACTCTATATATTGTTCTATGCAGACGGGGTGTGTGAATACACCTGGCTACCCTGTGAAGCTAAATATTATCCTTGTGAACAAGTGCAAGATGAGCCTTTGTAGCTAGATGGATACTACTACAAGTAATCGTTGTGTTGCATATTGAGCTGGAGGATGAACTAAGAGAGTCCATAAAATTCATTGGTGGATTTGAACTATGAGAGGCTAGGTATTGCTGAAAAGAAAAATTGTTGTTGGAGCTGAAAACATGTTGACTAATGCAACATACCCAATACCCTAAATAGACTTTCGGGATATGGGGTATAAAAATTTTCCTTGAACATCTATTGTGGAAAAAATTGCATAAGTGTACACTCTTCCACTCGGTAAGGGGCTAGGACTTGTAGGGTGTAGCATGGCCTTAGTACTTGGATCCGCTATGGTGTGGGTTGGCTGTCCTCCAAGTGATCCTGCAAGAGATTGTTAGTGAAATTCACATAAAAACAAATAAATATGGATAAAAAGAAAAATAAAAGAGATGGAGGGATAAAACTCCCATAAAAATCCAAGATATGCCAAACCACTTTTTTATTTCCCAATGGTCAAGCTGTACAATAGCTAGGAGGTGTGGGCTTCAAGGGAAACCAAAAATATCCCTTAGGGAGGCCTTTTTGTCCAAACTATATGCTAAGTAGATGATAGAACTATGGAGAGGAACTCTTGCACCTTGATGGAATCCTGGTAAGGGAGCTTGGGGATGCTTACACTGATAGGAAGAGGCTGGCTATGAGGAAGATCCAACACAAATCCAACAGCATAAACTTGCTTTTAACTTCTCTCTACAAAATGCATGCCAATGGATTCCTTTTATAGGCCAAGAGGTGGCCAACAAACAACTGGATCCAAATGTAAACTCATGTCCTCCGTGAACCAGTTCCCAAGTACACCAAGGGGGCTATTTAATGCCACCAAGTGTGTGAGGGGTCAAATTTGGGTTCTTGGAGGTAATAGAGACTTTAATGTGTCGTGGGAAGTAGGTGGTGTCATTGTTTTGATAGTAGCATGACTATCGAAGGAATAGCCATGCTGGTGTAGCACGGGCATTGAACTGATAACCTGCATTGTAGCGCAAGGGAACAATGGTTTAGCCACACGACCTCTTTTTTTGAATGTTCTTGGGAATTTTGGACTCATGATGTCTTTTGGATTTGTTGAGGATTCCTGTGGTGAGTTGCATTCTCTATGTTGATGACACCTTACTGAAGAATCGTTGAAATGTCGGATGTGTGCGAAATTTAAGTGTTAATAAGACCCCCCTGATGTATGAGGTTTGGAAGGTACTGTAGAGCCGATAATGCATCACGTTTTCTTGTGTTACTCTCCTGTTCTGTAGGACAAATCATATGTGGACAATAGGTTCCTCCCATAGGGGAAGGTTGTTAGTGACAACCGTTGGAGATATAGTAAAAAACAGTTTTTATACAAACAAGGTGGGCATACCCATTCTTGTGAAATGTCATTTGTGTGATTACAATAATAGAGGACAATAAACAACCCAGAAGCTGTTGGGGAGTGATGAAGAAGCGGTACTAGGGATCATAATAAGCCCACGGGGGTGGGGGACCCCTCTGGTTGGTGGATCTACCTGAGAGCTTCACTATGCTAGATGGACTACAACCATGATTTGTAAATGTGAACACTTGTACCTTCAACAGTATGTTTCCCCCTGATGTGATAGATGTTTTGATGTCAAGCACAGGGGAAAGAACTTAGTTAGGGATCATTAATGACTCTCCCTACCAAGTTCGAGGTCATCCATTGTAGTGATTAAAATGGATCCCAAGGTACAACTGCAACTCTCAGAATGTAGTGTTTTGACGTCAACAAGAGTTGAATCACATGATAAGAGTAAGGTCTTACCTTAAGAACCAAGATCATGTTGTAACCAACTAAGGGACAAACAGACTTGACACGAGACTGGTTGATAAGCATGGGGCTCATAAATTCCTTTGATCGATGTAAATATGGGGAGTGGGGATGACATCTTTTCTTTCAGAATGGTATAGATTGAAGCAAACGGAGACAAACTGCAAATGAAAGGGCTTTGATGAAGACGAAAAATAGAGATTAATGGTGACCATCAAAACAAATACTGCTAAGGATAGTGAGACTCAAATACATCTATCAAAGGCGACAATGGGTTATTTCCAAAAGAATATAGTGTTCCCACGATGTGAGGTGATGGGGAAATTGTTTGTACATAAATAATACTAGAGGGGTCCCCACAGCTTTGGGTGCGGCGGGAGACCAATTTGATGATGTGAGCAGTCCCCGTGATTTTGAGTGGATGAGGGGATGCTTTCCAAGATGAAGTGGGGATTAATTCGTAGATGCAAAGACAGGTTCCCTATGAATCAATGCCATGCAATGTATTCCTGCGGGATAACTGAACATGTTATTCATCATTATGACGTTGATCGCACATCAATACTAGGAATAAGGGTTGTATGGTTATCAAGAGGAAGATTGGTAAATGCATTTTAAAAAAGAGGGTAAATAGTGCCTATATGCCAGTTTCAGAATGATACATGCGGTAGTGTGCGTGACCCCTATTGCTGTAGAATGGATTCTTGTTGTTATAATGGAAAAAAAATGCGTTCCAAATTTGTCGTGGTCGAAATCCTGCCACATGGTGCACATACCCAAGTGTAGTAAAGAACATGACCAAGGTATGGACAATGCATAAATCATATAACCAAAACAAGTAGTACCTTTGGGGTATCCAGTTAAAAATAGTGTCCCGATGAAATTGGTAGGAATACGGATTGGTTGGATTCACGTCAAAGAGCTCGAAGAGATGATCGTGACGATGTGAATGGTTTGTGAAATCGAACTACGGTTTTTTCGTGGGGTCAATTTGAAATTTGTGTCAAATGAATATAAATAGGGGTGGGGACCACTTTTGGAAATCATTTGTACTATTCATTGACGACTTCCTAGAGTGTTTTTTTAGTGATACTAAGAGATCCAGAGAGCCTTTGGACGAGCTATGAGTTCTAGGTATGTTGTAACCTTACATTTGTTAATTTTTTCCACTTAGAATTAGTGGTAGTGGTCCCCTAGATGGAAAGGGTATTGTTTTAGGTATTTTGGGGCTAGTGCGCATGATTTTGGTAAAATCCCGTGCTATAGCGCACAATTTTTGGAAACTTATGCGTGACTGCATCGTGGTATTTTTAAAAATCACGCGTGATGTAGTGCAGGAATGCAACTCGGAAAAAATGTATCGTACCGCACTATGGGTAGTACAATATTAATTGGTCTAGTCGCACGCTGGTGTAGTGCGGCTGAACCTTGGTCAACCATGCTACTAGCATGGCCAAAGAACGCATCTACCGCGCACTGGTGTCGTGTGGCGGAATGAGGGTTCAGTCGCGCTAAGAGCGACTCTCCTTGTGATAGTCGCGCTACTCATGGACCTACTTAGGTGAGGCCACGCTATTTTGATATGTTGAATAGATCTGCATGTCTAATGGATGGCCATTGTCCCTGTGCAGGTGGTTTTCAACTATTCAATGATAGGAGAGAGAGTATGATACTCTCCATGATTTGGTGTTGGGGGACATATAAGCGATGTAGATACTGTGAGACACGGGGCTCTTGAATTTTTTCAAGTGCCCCTTGATGAGATCATTAGATTATATGTTGTGGAGGCTTCTTAACATGTGGGTCTGAGATCAAGGGGTATTCCAAGTTGGTTGGGAAGACCTGAGAATTACTGTGCAAGATGTATACTTCCTGATAGGATTGAGTCACTGGGGAGTGAGGAATCCCGCCCCTCCTCAGATGGAGGGAGATACGATCCAGGGTTGTATGGATCGCTTTTGCGACAGTGACTAGAGTGCTATAAACTCTAGTGATATTTTGTTGAGCCATCTAAGGGCTCTTTCTATTGAGACCGTGGAGAAAGTCATGGTACGAGTGTTTGGGTCAGCATCCCCCAACCGGATCATGGGAGGTCATATTTCACTCATGGAAAGGGTGTTAGCTGGTCAATCGGTGGCGTGGGGTCCTCTTCTCTTGCAGGTGATGACTTGACAAATGACGAATCTGCACTAAGGTTGGATTAAGACAACTTTATGTTTCAGGAGTGTACTGTTCTTGTATTTCTTCAAGCAGTATCCTTCTTTGAGGAAACCTATAGTGGTTTCTCCTAGGGGGCCACATGAGCCCCAAATGATGTACTGGGGGTGAATTATTCCCTAAGCTAGAGGTGGGCCTGTAGGGGCATACTTTACCCCATAAGTTATGGATCTGTCGGAGGGATTCCTTGGCCAGATGGAGAGGTACCTCTAGAGTGGGATGGAATACAAGGGAGATCAGGATATACCTTCCCCCCATGGGGGATTCGATGCCACATGTACGTTTTATGGTTTGTACTTTGTGATAGTTATATATATTTGTACATAATTTTGTTTCTGCACATTTTGATATATGTTTATCACGTATTGATGATGGTTTCCCCTTTGTGATGTAGATATTGGTCTTGCACGGCCACTGCGATGAGCACGGCCTAGGAGAGACCGCCCTGTTGCTAGAGATGGGTACGCTATTGGGGGGGATGTTGCAGCTGGGGGAGCAACCGCCAGAGCAGGACCTACTAGAGGAGGAGGTGTCAGGGGAGATGTTGTAGGTGGAGCAACTGTCGGGGATTGAATGGCAACCATTATGGCTGATTTGGAGTAGAGGTTAGGTGTTATGTGTGTTGGGGTTGACGACCAAGTTGTTTCTGATCTCGAGGATGAGGATATGGCCCTAACATTTCATTTTCTAGCTGAATGTTGGCCATATTGGAGCCCCATCATGCAACGGTTGGAAGTGGCATGCCATGTGGCACTAGAGGTTCAGGGGGGAGAAGCCCCTCCTCCATAATAGAGACGACATCCAAGACCAGATCCAGATGTAGCACGCGGGGAGGTTGTACGACCCCTGGCTATTATGGGACCTCGAGATCTACCTGCAGGCGGGGTAGCTTGATTTTGTATAGGGCTATGAGCCCCATTTTGTGTACTATTTTGATGAGCCTGTAGGAGGCGATTTGTATTTGATGTATCCCACATAAGGTTGTTTTGTATATGCCCTAGGAGAGCCATTTTTGTACATGACACACATTTTGATGATATATATATATATACCATTTTTGCGGCATATACTTATGTGTCTCTTTGTGTATGCGATGTATGTATCTATGATTTGTATTTCCTATATGTTGATGTGATGCATATGTAGTGGTAGATACTAGCATATATGTTTGGACATGGTGATCAAATTAGGTCTTATAATGATGATATACATGTATGTTTAGCAGTAGGTGTGACACATAGACATATTTATGTATGTTTGATATGCAGGACTACGCAGTGGAGTTATGTAGCAGGTGCCAATTCAACACCTCATTCGCGATGGAGTTGGAAAATGCATTGGTGTTTCTCAGGATATGTGTGAAGGTAATGGTTTAAAACTATTGAATGAGAAGGTGCACACAGAGAAACTTTCAGAAGAGGACTGGGTTGACAACACAAAAAACATTGTTTAACTGCGTAACAACTAGTTGTGAATCGAGGTGAACTTGCAGATTGTGAATTCCAAGGTGGAGGGAATCACTTAAGAGACCTATGATGACATTGTATTCTGCTTAATTATTCATAAGTTCCCCTAAGCATACTCCGCCATTGTGGTGGAGTGTACGAGAGGGGGAATATATAGCCCAGGAATCAGATGCTAGGTTTTTTATGATTGGATTGTACCATTTGTGTATCCTATGTAGATGTTCGACCGAGAGGCCATCTCCATAAAGAATAGATGGACTTACTTTCTAACTCAAAAAATGTATTATATTTTGACACAAAAGTAAGAATTTCAACGGGTGATGCCGAATGTCTTGTTTGTGTTGTGGGGGTGAACCCCCTAATGAATTTTAGTTCCTGGGAAATTCTTGCAGGTGGCCTATATCTTCTTCAGAAGATGAGGAATCACTGCAACTGGGGACACTGGCAAGGAAAATTATAGGGGCGAAATTTCTCCCATGGGAGAAGTTTAAGGATTTTCCAATTTTTGTTGGGCGAAATATTTATATGGTAGTAATTTATTATTATTATTTTCTTTTGCCCTAATTTATTTAGAAATAAATTATTTGCAAAGGTTTAGACCATGTTTATTTAAAATGAGAGGAAAACAAATTTATTTTCGCCCATTAAATTTGATTCGTAAGTTACCATTCGCCCATATTTTTAGGATCGGGGATTTTTCGGGGGTTATATCACCCTAATTTATGGAATAACTTGCCATTCACCCATATTTTTAGGATTGGGGATTTTTTGGGGGTTATATCATTGTGATTTATGGAATAGTGGTTACAGGGAAACCATTTGTCCCTATATAAAGCATTTGGATGGTATAGTTGGGAATGAGTCTTACTACTTTGAGTTCAACCACTAACATTGAAAAACCAATGTGTATGGGTTTTCTACTTTTCTACAATGACAATGGTCATTACATTGCTTGGAGAAACCAACAGTTCGGACAGGTGCAGGATTTGATCCTATTGTTGGATCTAGAAGAGGCAATAGAGGAATGTGTTCATCCATCCTATCAATAGTTTACATGAATTCGTGCTAAATATTTTTATATTGTAGTGTTATTCCCGCAAAACACTGCTTTATATGCTTGCAGACTGTGCTCATATTTGCATCCAACCCTAGCCACAATAAATCCTTTGTTTCAGAAATACATATTAGATTACAATAACATGTTTGTTCAGTCACACCCATATAGCCTTTTCTCATGATAATCACGTTTTATGGTAGATTTTGAATTTATTTATTTTGTTATGAAAGTTGCCACTGCAACTGGTCTTATCTGTAAAGAGGACCATTCACTTCTTCATGTATCCATGGTGATATGATTTGATGAATACCATTCACTTCTTCATATCTCCGTGCTAACAATGATTTGATTTGATATGTGAAGTCTTGAATAATTAATGTAATAAACATCCTTGTAACTTGTAATTAGTTTCAAAATCAACTGATAAATTTTCTTTCTTTTTTTCAAGAATTTGAGTTTAATTTTTTGAATTATAAACTTGTATGGTAGAGAGGGTAAGTCCAAAACTTCATTTTCAACGACAAACAATGGTTTAAAAAAAATAAAATTTAATTGTTATATCAAATATTGAAAAAATATTTTATTTGTAATGTAGTTTACATTAATGCAACCACAATAAGTTACACCTCTAGTAGGAGTTTAAACCATTTAAACCAGTGTTGGTCTCACATCTCGAACATTGCAGGTATCTCTGGTAATCCATACAACAATAGTGAACACAACAAAGCATTGATGGCTGCACTCTATCATGAGCATAGCACAGTAAGGTTTATACACTAAAATCTCTTCAAAACGTTGAATAATGTAAATTTAATTATTTGACTTTCATATTAAGTTTCAATTTTGAATAATGTAAATTCACTTGTAGATCCGATTGTTCTAATTATATATTTTATTAAATTAAAAAATAATATCATTATACATTAAATTTACTTTAATTCCAATTCCAATAAGTACATTAAATATATTTTTATTCCAACTAGTTAAGAATCTAAAATAAATAATTTATTTGCCTTCTTATAATAATTAATAATATTATTGAATCCAATATAATAATAATTAATAATATTTTTGAATCTAGTATCATTATTATATTAAATTTGGATTTGATGCTTCTTCGAGAGCTCTGCATTCAGGCCTTGTATAACTATGTTTATTATGTCTATGACATCTTGTGACCATTTTGGACATATTAATTCAATGGCACAAAATTCAAAAAATCAATTTTTCAGTTTACAAAGTAAAACTTTGGTTGAACAAGTGATTTTTGCATCGAATTTTGGAGCAGGGAAACCAGGCGACATCTGTCCACCCGTCCCTATCTTTCCTCGCTGAATTGTACATTGTGCAATGAATTATTATGTTCGTGACATAATGGACATATTTTCCATATATTAAGTGCTCGGTGCAGGTATTTTTTCCAACTTGCAAAGATAAACTTAGGTAAACATCTGATTTTTACCTCGAACTTTGAAGCGGGGATATCAGTCGACATTTATCCTACGTACAACATCTTGTTGTCAACCCGTCATCAATATCGATGTACGCCATAACAGCAGGCTTAATTGAGTGCGGTGTGGAGAAAGCAATCTGTTGCATTCCTACGTGTGATTTGGTTATGTACTATACACATTGCAGCTTGAGGAATAGTGAGTGAAACACTCCTTGGGATTTAATGCAACCTTGTTGCTTATAGAAAAATGTTATTTTCTTAGAGTTTAATCATTCATAATGGTTGGTTTAATGAAGAATATTCAAAGAGTTGTCACTATCAGTTCCAGTCCCGATCCCAGCTCAGACGATATCATGATCGAATTAGGTCTGCTTCATGTGTGTATCAAGTGCGATATTCTGAATTTGGAGAATTAGATCCTATTGTCTATCATGAATTTTTTTGTTGAGAAAGATAAGGAATCTTTAACATGTGATGGATGCTTTACAAACTTCAATAACAAACTGTTGAAGAATGCGTGCCAGGTGCTTTCTCCTTTAGCTGTATTTGATGATAGTTTGACGATGAAGATAGTATCAAATGTAATGATACAATGAAAAACAATCGCATTTGCTAGGTTGGATTCATTTTTCCAATCCTACGAATGAAAACAGAGAAGGACAAGCCGAATCCATTGCAAGTGTTCAAGAGCATTCTCAATATCCTTGTTATAATGTTCAGTGTTTTTCTCCCCAATCCAAGCTTTGAATGGAAGTATGAAATCGCACTGAATGTGGAGAAGTTGGCCAAGGTTGGGATTAAATTCAAATTGTCTAACAAGATCCAATTCAATAGTTTCTTAGTTGTGCTCTACCTTCCGCGGACAAATGTATGGGAAATCGAAATGGAAGTATTGTTGAGAAACATGCTTGCATGGGAGTTCAACGACATCACTCGCGACAACACTATTGAGGAGAAGGTAATAACTTGCTTCGCACATGTGTTCCAATATCTTATTTTAACAAGATTTGTTTCCCCAATATTGCTTATATTATCTGTGGTTGTTAGTAATAATTCCATAACACCCAACCAACCAACCAACCTGTCCACCAAATGAAAAAGACCCAATTATTATAATGCCTTTCACTGATAAAAACATAATGTGAGACACAAAGGAAATACGATCGAAAAGAAAGAAGATCGCCTTACTATATACAAACAAGACATCCGAGAACCCACAAAAGTTGCTAATAAAACAGAGCAAGCCAAAATCCATATTAGAAATTCTTAGGATATGTCTCACTATATATAGATAATACTGCCTAATCAAAAAACTACGACTCTTAGCAGTTTGGTCACATAATCAATGAGTAAGATGTGTGCAAATTATGCTTGTTTAAGGAATAGAGTGGGGTGAATTAAATTAAAAATACAGAAGTGAAAAATCCATGCGATCCCCAGATCAAGTCATAAGCAAGGAAAAGCTGAGAATTGGTCACTTGGCATTTTCTACAAGGACTCCAAGATAGATTTTAATCAATAAATGGAAAAGAAAACAACACCAAAGCAAGCATGTTGTATCATAAATGTTCTCAATTTTATATTTTGGTTCTGCTTAAGTTGTAAATCAGTGGTGAGGTGTTCCATTGATTTCGTTATATGCACAAAGTTTGATGCCAGTCGTTAATGGATGTACCTCTCGGGATTGTGGTTTTGATGCCATTCGTTAATGAATGGACCTATTGCGGTTGTGGTTCGTCTTATGGTAGGATATCCAATGGAAAAGAGATACACGTTGTCAATATTGGTTCCTTCGGATATAATGCAAGTTTGAATGTGTTGTCGACAATTTCAAATAGTGGAACAGAGCTCTATCTGCAGAAAATGATTTGCTTAGGCTTCTCTCAAGAGAAAGTCATTTGCGAGGCTGTAGAAGGTGTGTTAGTCCCAATTTACGTGAATAAAGTCTCCATGTTAACTGTAGTAAATCCGATAAACATCACAATAAATGCTAACAGTGGTAATCCTACAACCTTGGAACATATAGTCATTGCATTGGTAGTCAAAGGAGACATTAATCCTGCAAAAGAACATTAGCTGGGTTATAGGCTGCGAAAGTTGATGATATCAACTCCCATAATCTTTTGAGAAAGCATAAATGTGAATGTCGAGTATGATATTTTTGCTTTAGTTGAATGCCATGTTACTTGATTACCCATTATTATTAAAATATAATGCCCAGTCACGCGCCAAGCGGGATATGCATGACCTACCCATTATTGTTAAAATCTAATGCCTAGTCACGCACCAAGTGGGATATGCATGAGCTACCGAGAATCTAGCACAAAATTAAGTTAGGAGCCTAGGTTAGGTTCAGGTTTCTTGAAACTGCTTTCTCTATCATAACTAACCAACAACCCTCCAACATCTTTTTAAAGGAAACACAACACCTGTTCCAGGGGTTCCAAAAGTTCCAAATTCGCCTAAGAGGGGTACAACCAGAGGGAGGATAACTTATGTTTGTTGCTTTCATTTCATTCAGCTTTCATCCCTTTTTTCGTTGACGAGGTTTAACACAGTTTGTTGAGAGTAGGTAACTCTTTAAAATTCGCGAAGGAAGGAAATAGGTTCGTCTTTGAGCTTGATGTAGCCATCTAAGGTATTTTTTTGATTTCCTGGTTTTTTTTCCACATATTTTTTCATCCTTCTTGTCATTAACCAGTGACAACAATGCAAGAACATGAGCTTGACTTCATCAATGATGTTCATTTTGATGTTTAGAATTCTAAACTAGGTTATGTTATAATACATAGATGTTTTCTCAACATTCATTCATTTTGATGTTTAAAATTCTAAACGAGGCTGTGTTATAATACATAGATATTTTCTTCAATGGAAGCTTGTATTAGGTATTGGATGCCAACTAGCGTGGTTAGAAGCCCCCCAAAAGCAACCAAGGGAGTCGAAGTTCTCTTCTATAACACACAATTCTGGTTGGTGTCTATTCAAAATCAGACATCACAATTTTAGTAACACTACTCTTACTCTTAATTATGTCATCTTATGTTGCTTGTCACGGACATTGTTGTTTGCAACTCTTATTATACAATGAAACATTCCCAACCAAAAATCTATTTTATCTGATTTGCCATATTTGATGAAGGTAACACAAGCTAGAGACATTTACATTGTTGGAAGGCACGGTTTCGATGGGAAATTAATAATGGGCATGACAACACATCCCCACACTATTACATATGGGCGGATTGTTCCATGAAATATTTCCATGTTTTCAACATTCGTGGGTTAAAAAAATTAATTTTTGTATTTTTTGTTTTTCAGGGCGGAAAAACCATGGCAATATCCACGTTTTGTAATGTTCCACGAACTTTCATCGATATAAGGACGAACTATTTAGGTTTCACTATTTGTAAGTCCCCTTTATTTTTCATATTCGTTTTCTCTTCATTATTATCCTATTTACTTTGCTACCATAGGAAACACCTCATTACCATCATCTCTAACTCTTTTACCACCTTCAACATCTTTGCAATATGCTTCCATTCTCTCCCAATGGAGCTTACATCCCAAAATGTGGTTGTTAAATGGAACATATTTCCTCAAGCTACTTCCACTCAATGGTATTCAGAACTTCCCCATCCTCTCTCCTCTACACCATCACCACTATCTCAATGAACACAACTAATGCTCGCCACTTGAAAACTTATCATCATTATACTTTGCTTTCATTGCAACCACTCCTCTATTGCAACAGTGATCTTCAAATTGTTTCTCCTATTCTTCATATTTTCTATTTATTGACATAAACTATTCTTACTAGAGAAATTTCTACTTCTCCATGATGAACACATCATGTATTCCTCCATCATCTTCATCTTCAATATTTATAGTTATCTACTTTGCGTTTTCACTTAAACATCTTATTCCATGACAAACATGCATGTGTATTCCTTCATCATCTTCCTATTCAAGATTTCTCTACTACTTTGCATTTTCATCTCAACAACTTATTCACTTTGGCAACATCATTGTGTCATGTTTTATTTGGTCCATTCCACTTTCTTTTCTTTTGTTGCACATTCCACTTGACCTACAACAAAATCAACACAAAATATTATGGGATATTCATATTATATTATAAGTTATGGTTATTTATGTATATATAATACTAATAATACTAATGTTTGTAACGTTTGGGGGTTTTCAACTTGAAATGCTTTGTTGGAAGTTAAAGTCCTTATTGAGCTTTCAAAGCATGTTGAAGCTGCCATTACTTGTTTCCTTTACACACTATTTGGGGTCCTTATAATACTCCTTGCATTTTTTCAATTACTTCTTTTGTCGTGAGTGATCCACTAATATAGGGATATATATACCATAGGTAGCTCCATAGTGGTGTTGAAATAATGAAATACCAAAGCATGCCACAAAGCTCGTATGGGATCATGACTTGTATCTAAAATTTGGGTTAATGGTGAGGGCATTAAAAGTGACTCTACGATAGCACATGGGTTCTTGGTTTCTACACCATCGTCGAGGGTTTCGATGCGGTCATAGTTCATTTGTTGGAGTTTGGATGCGCTTAAGGGTTTCGTGGTCTGACCTGAGCTTGGATCATGGCCGTCAGCCCACCACGAAGGTTGCGTATGCAAGAATGGTGACAACTACACACGCAAGTAACTCTACGATAGCACATGGGTTCTTGATTTCTACACCATCGTCGAGGGTTTCGATGTCATAGTTCCTTTGTTGGAGTCTGTATGTTGGATGCGCCTGAGGGTTTCATGGTGTAACCTGAGCTTTTCTCATGGCCGTCTGCCCACCACAAAGGTTGCATATGCAGGAATGGTGACAACTACACACGCAGGTAGCTCTACGATAGCACATGGGCTCTTGGTTTCTACACCATCGTCGAGGGTTTCAATGTCATAGTTCATTTGTTGGATTCTGTATGTTGGATGTGCCTGAGGGTTTCATGGTCTGACCTGAGCTTGGCTCATGGCCATCAGCCCACCACGAAGGTTGCATATGCAGGAATGGTGACAACTACACACGCAGGTAATACCCTTATTGTCTTTCTTGTTAATTTGAATTGATATGAATACAAACTCAGGTTCTGACCGGTATATTTTTACTTACTTGGCAGCTAATAGTTTGGTCCTCTCCATTTGCGTGGTTACTGGTTGATGGTACAGGTTTATACTTGGAGGCGTTTGCAATTGGTAAGCTCAAAGTCCACATTTCATTACCTCTTCCTCTCGCCTCTGTGGAGTGTTCATCGAGGGTTTCGATGTCATAGTTCATTTGTTGGATTCTGTATGTTGGATGCGCCTAAGGGTTTCGTGGTCTGGCCTGAGCTTGGATCATGGTCAACCCACCACGAAGGTTGCATATGCAGGAATGGTGAAAACTACACACGCAGGTAATACCCTTATTGTCTTTCTTGTTAATTTGAATTGATAAGAATACAAACTCAAGTTCTGACCGGTATATTTTTACTTACTTGGCAGTTAATAGCTTGGCCCTCTCCATTTGCGTGGTTACTAGTTGATGGTACAGGTTTAGATTTGGAGGTGTTTGCAATTGGTAAGCTCAAAGTCCACATTTCATTACCTCTTCCTCTCGCCTCTGTGGAGTGTTCATCGAGGATTTCGATGTCATAGTTCATTTGAATGTTTGGTTCTCTATTTAATCTTTGTGTTTTCCTATGTATAAGATCCAAGTGTATGTGTAAAAGAAATGGGGTTTAAGAAGGTTGCCTTGTTTTCCTTTAGCATGAGAATCTATAAATGGTAACTGCTGATAGATATTCCATATTGAATAAAATCATTTTGTTCTTCTATGTAGGCGATTTAGTTTAAACGTTTCTGTTTCCCAAGATACTTTTTCCTCATTTCTAAATTATTTTCATGGGACCTGGGCTTTTGGAATTCTACCTGGGATTTCGATACCTGACCTGGGCGTCTATCATTTTGTTGGTGTGAATGTGGGATTCGATCCTTGGATTCCTTCAGGTTTCTAGAGTTGCAATATAAACCTTAGAGTCTTCATCCATAGGGTTTGAGCAGTAATAATCCTTGAAGGTTCTGTTATGTTCTGATATGGTTTCGATAAATCGTGTTTACTGTGTAATGTTCCCATAATTGATTTCCTGAGTGATTTAAATTATGAGTTTTGGTTCTTTCTTTACTACTGCGTTTCTGGAATTTCATAAATAGAGATACAAAAGAGTTTAAATGGGTGGAATGTTAAAGAGATTCAATCCCAGTTCCTGCGTTTGAAACCCAATGCTTGTTTGTATTTAATGTATGTGGTTTTGATGAAAGATGGTTGTGGTGCTGATGATTGTTAATTCATTTGATTGAAAGATGACTGTGTAAAAACCTCCTGCATTTTTGTTAAAGTTGTAAAAGTAATGGAATGCCTGAGTCTACGTTTGCAAATCGTAATTTCCTTGATATGGTTGAAGCACTAGATCTAGCTATAGGATAAGACTATAACAGCGCATACATCCTCATAAATTAAGCCATAGGAAAGAAATACGCAAGACAAAGCCAGGGTATGTATCACATTTAATGTTTGGTGTTTCCTGTCTACTTTATATGTGTTTAGAAGATTGTGCAGTCATGCAATGGTTATCTATGTAAGCAACTTACATCTCGAGGACCAAATTCAGCACAGGGACCACACAGGAGTGTTGAAGTTGATAGAGATCAAAATTATGTTATAAATTCTTTTACTGTTGCTTTAGTGCTAGTCAGAAATTTCGATGGTAATTGTGAGGAAATTTTTCTTCTGTAGACCATATTGCTAAATTGAAAGGTAACACAGGTGGCTTTTATTTTCTATAGTACAAGGTACTATATTTGTACCCACACTTCAGATCTGATTTTTGGTTTAATGTTGACATGTAGATCTTCAACGGCACCTCTCTTATTGTTATTTGATCAATAGAGAGAAATGAGGGATATTTTTGTTTGGCATCCCACCACCCTTCCTTATACTATGATGATGAACTTTCAGGCTATATTGGATGGCTGTACATTTGAGAGAGATATGACTGGTTGTACCTTCCCCACCTTGATTGAGATATGATTGGTCTTGTGGTACCTTATCTTTCACTTGTGTTTAATGGGGTCATTTACCCTCCTTGAGTAACTTTTCTAAAACCACCTTGTTGAAGTTTTGCTCTTATAGAGTACTACGGTTGTTTGGCCACATTTGGAGCATACCCTTGGTTCTAAGGGTCATGGGTCCCAAGGCTACCACCTTCAGGCTTCAAGTGCAGCTGACAATGGAAGACACAAGTGTAGTTTATTACCACCATGCAAATTTAATTTGACCTTTCAATTCCCATCACCATTTCCTCTCATACGACGTCCCACAACCATTTCTCTTGACACCCACTCTTCATTCATTCTGTATGCATTTCACTATGCAACCATCTCAGATTCTCACTGCGTTTTCCCTCAATTAGTTAATCAATTCAGTATGACCCACGCCCGCCATCCGAGGAGTGTTTCCAGTGGTCATGGGTCATACTGAATTGATTAACTAATTGAGGGAAAACGCAGTGAGAATCTGAGACAGTTGCATAGTGAAATGCATACAGAATGAATGAAGAGTGGGTGTCAAGAGAAATGGTTCTGGGACGTCATCTCAATGTGATTGTAAGGCACTCTTTGAAGGTGAAGTCCACAATTTTAAGTCTTGTTCCTCATTTTCATGCCTTTTTGTAAGACAATAAGGAGGGTAGTGGCATCAACATTGAAAATTATTTCCATTCAAACCTATCAAGTATACTTTTAGGTCAGCAGTATTCTTGACTCCAAACTGTAGGTACAGTTTGGAGAAAAGAATACTGCTGACCTAAAAGTACACTTGATAGGTTTGGATGGAACAGATTACCGTGGACATCTATGTTGTCGTATTTTTTGTTTATTGTTGATGTGGAGATCTTCAACTATACCTCTCTTATTGTTATATGATCAATATGTTTATTTTATTACATGTTACTGATTGAGTTATTAAATACTTGTTGTACCTTCCCCACCTTGATTGAGTTATTATTGGACTTCTGGTACCTTGTCTTTGACTTGTGGTTAATGCGAACATTTACCCTCCATTTTTTTTATACCACCTTGTTGAATTTTTGGTCTTATAGAGTACTTGAATTTGATCACCTGTGATCAGTTGTGGTGTGTTGATAATCACTTCTTTTATGCTGAGACTTGGTTGAAGTTTATAATTTTTGTGACTTTATTTATGTTGAGTTATGTACTGTTCTTAACTATCATTGACCTAATTAACTCCATTCATTTCTCTCTCTCTGGTTTGTACACACCCTCTTGTAGGGTCAGCTGGTTCCTAGAGAAGACTGGTCTCTCCAAGGCACAAACAGTCTTTTCTGAAAGTGACACTTCTGAGTATATTTTCAAGAATAGTTTCACACCCAGGTTTGTATCTTAAACTATATATCTATTTTTGTTATATGATATATATGTTTATTTTATTACATGTTACTGAATATTAATAGTTTATCGTTTTAGTTTGCTTGTCAGTGTAACTCATTATAACAGTTTTGAATATACCAAAGAGCATGTGTTAAGAACTTATGGGTTGTACATTTGGAGTTCTTGGTTTCAAGAGGTAAGTATTTAGACTAACTAATGTATATCCATGGAATACTTTTTCTGGAAATTTGTTTTTATTGTTTCTATTGGCATTTGTGTTGTGGAACTAATGTGAATTGTGTTCACTATTATTAGCTGATACAGGGAGGGCACATACTACCTTAAAGGTGTTTGATTGTTATGGCATTCTTGTTTTT
This sequence comes from Larix kaempferi, assembly GCA_027924585.1. NCBI lineage: Eukaryota > Viridiplantae > Streptophyta > Pinopsida > Pinales > Pinaceae > Larix > Larix kaempferi. The sequence continues at coordinate 7,496,567 of BSBM01000350.1, read as the reverse complement.
TATTAAATGTTTTTTTGCACATTGACTTTTTGCTCACATCATTCAAGAAACGTTAATAACCCTGCACTATAATCACAGCATCTAACTGCATGGAAGTTTGGACATTGTTACTTTATCACATGTGCATGTGCTCTCTGTTTTCTACCTTTGAATGCAAATGACACAAAAACCTATCTCGGTGGTTATAAATATGCATTTGGATATTTGTATACTGGGGTAAATTGTGAGGTGCAACATGTAGTCATGTCCTTCAAGGCACTGTTCATGCTATGTATTGATATTCAACATGGTGCTTAATAATTATGTATTTGCTTGTTTTAAACATATAAGCTCGCAACTAAATTAGTGAGGTTTATATCTATAATTATCTAAAAACATTTGAAGGCTCACTATTGTCCAGGGTCTCAAACACCATCTTTCACAAGAAATTAGCATTTATTTAGTTCATTGTGCTGTCAGTTGACCATAAAAATATTATATATATCCTGGAAGGGCAAGGCAGAATCAGTTGATATTCCTCGCTCGACACCCAATTGATTACCTGGTCTTTTCCATTGACAGGAAATTAGGATCATCTCCATTTAGGGAATCTTATAGCAGTGAGTCCCTTGAGGGGAGCTGCAAGTGATGTGCCCACTGGTAATGAACCAGATCTTTGCTTCCAATTGAGGGAAGATGGTCCCTTTGAAGATAGAAGGCTTCCTCTAATTGTATCATGCCTTGGCCTTGAGATAGGAAATTCAATGAAATTGGGAGTCCTTGATTGAGACTAAACTATTTTAGTGGAGAGATTTCATCTAGAACTGATCATAGAATGAGATATAGACACTGTGGGAAAATACATGATGATGTTGATTTGTGTGTGATTGCATATGCAGCTAGAAAATATATAGAAGGTGGCATGAAATCAAATGAAATTCTGGGTAACAGCAAGTGCAGAGAAGTTTCATGTGTCACATAAGAAGACGAAAATAGATTATGGAGAAAATCCCATCTCCATGAAGTGTTGTATGGAGTCAGAAATATTTGCATGGGAGATGTAAACATGGTTGTGATACATGTAAAATTGTGTAATTTGTCTTTGTTTGAAGTTGTTTGGTCCATTTGAGTGCATGGTAATTGCATTGTTTGCATGTGGTGCCTATATAGTTCTATGGTATTTTTGGAAAATCCTCTTACATAAAGTGCACTTGATAGTGAAAATTTACGCAGCTCATCAAAATTTGCAGTTGGGATCTTTATTTGTTTTCGTTTTTATTGGGTTGGTGCATTCATTGGATCAGGTGGACTCTAACATGGAAGCTAATTTGGGCTCTTCTATTGTGCCCTACAAAGAGTTGCTTGTTCAAAAATGCAGTGAGTGTTGAGAATTGAAAACCGTAGCATTGCAAACTTCAAATGATAGAATTTGTGGAACAATTGTTTCCTATAGGGTATTCATGACAAGTAGAATTGTGATCTTATTTCCTTGTAGGGGTTTAAAGTAAAACTTTATCATGTCATTGCTTTAATGCAAGATACTAATGAAAAATGTACACTAAGGTCACATTTCTATAAAGTCAAATCTCGTACATTTTTCACTTCATATAGAAACATCAAAAATACATTTCGTATGTTCATTTAGCACGGGGGATTCACTAGAAGGCAATATAATACCACGTTCATTCATATTGCGGTATTACATATTCATGAAAACCTAAAAATTATATTGCTTATATATTAAGGGGCAAAGGGTTTTTTTTATTTAATGTAACAAAACAAAAATACTTTGGGGTGTTTTTTATATGGGCGGGCTGACAAATATCCTCCAAATGGAGATGGCGGGATCACGATCGGATGAGAAATTGGGTTGAGGCAAGGCTTGGGCTTACCAGTACGCAAGGAAATCATATCTTGAGGCATGCTTGAGGCCAGGGTTTTTTGTGGTGAAGTGGGTTTCCAATCGATCATAGTCGAGAGATAGTGGTCATTGAAAACCAATTGTTACCAATAGCACTCAGCTAGTTGTTACCAATAGCCTTGGGAGGCTCTAAGCCTCTAGGGCCTATTATAGGTCCTCTATAGGTCTTAGGGGCTTGAATACCCAACCACTCGTGCCTATTACAGGAATTGGGAGGTTTAGTCAGCCTCTTAGAGCTTGTTACAGGCCCTGGGGGCTTGGATACCTAGCCCACAGCAGGCTCAGTCAGTGATTGGGGAACTGTAACATACAATATAAATGTTGTACTATGTGCATTGGCTCTAGTGACATACAAGAAGTGATATCCTATCTCTCTGTTAGACCATTAGATGTTGCAAATCACAATGATATGTGGTTGATTAATTAAATTGTGGGTGAAATAATGTGTATCCACAATATACATCGAACAAAGCAAGGTGCATTGTAGAATGCATGTGGGGTCATAAGAGGGGTATCATATCAATATACTAGGTAGAAATATAAAGGGGTATAAAAAATGTTAATGAAAAAATTGATACATATAATATCTAGTGAAAATAGGGGTTTTTTTAAATTGGGAAGGCATATTGGGAGGGGGTTAAAAAAATGATTTTGGAAGATATTTTCCAATATTTAGTGAAATTGTGGGTATTGTTTCATATGCCACGAATGAACGTGCTATGATAGTGGTTTATTGAGTGAAGCCCCCGTGTCATTCAAGCACTCGAGATTGATACCTTTCTTTTATTGAGTAAGGAAAGATTGATACCTTTATTTTATTGAGTGCATTCTTGATCAAGATTCCCATGAGAATAGGGGCCTTTGACTTTAAGGCCTCAATTATATATTACCATAGATCTGGGAGAAGGGCCTGAGGGAGAAGCTAAAGGCATGACTGTTCAGCCAGATGCGGGGTTCAGAATGTGACAAGGAGGAGATTATGGTGGTTACCGACAGTTGGAGTTTCGATGGCGATCGTATCACCATTCAACTGCTATCCACATGTGCTTAAGACTAGGGCTTACAATTCTTCATGTTTATACATTTAGTTCAAGTTCTTGAGATATCTATCTAGGACTGTGTTTGTTGTTTACAAGCAAGTTTGATGATAAATGACTCTGAGAAAGTTCTATTAAGAAGTGAATAGAGCTAATAAGTAAATAGAGCTAAGGTATAACTCTTTGTAAGACCGTGCTCATACATTGCAAAAAGTTGTTTAAGCCTTATGATTATTCAAAGGACACAAGGATGTGAAATCTGAGCTTGAAGAAGAACAATTTGCAAAGCATTGAAACATATTGATAGCATATTTGAAGGACTTGTGTTATAACTTGAAGACTGAGCATATTCTTTGTGACTAAATTGAAGTTGTGTTTGAATAGTGTTATGGGAGAACATCAGTTATATCTTCATGAAGACCGAGCTTATTTTTTGAGACCAAATTGAGTTTGAGTTTGAATATTTGTGCCATTAAAAGACAAAACTTGAAGTTGAAGAATTGATTGTTGAAAAGGGATAAGTATGAAAACTACTTGAACAAATTTTATTTCTGTTACTACTTATCATAAAGACTTAATGGTAACTACTTTAAGGAATATAATGCAAGATTATTTGTTTGATGAAGTTTGATAGAATTGGAAACCATCATTAAGCAGACTTGTTTACAGATCTGAAAGGAATCATTGAGATGCAAGAGATGGTTCATGAGAAGTGATTTCAGTCTATCTAAAGCCAATCTATGACTGTATCGTCGCATTCAAACTTTTTTTTTAAAACTCCTAGGTATCGTCTCTATATCGACGAACATCAATGTAGGCTATACAAAATGTTTCGACGCAGTCGCTGAACCTGCCATGAACGTTTGGGAATGCAACCGTAGATACTGCGACAATGATTCGTGGAACTATAAAAGTATCTTCCATGCAGGTGCTGAATCTACCACGAAAGATTGTGAATGGATTCGTGTATATTATGACAAATATTCGTGGAAGGTTTAGCACATTCGTGGAAATTTATAGGAGTTGTGCGTTGATATAGAGACGAAATTGCATGGAAGGATTCATTTTTCGTGGGTGTGAGAAGTGTTGTGTTGTTGACATGTGGCATCAACGAAACGTTGCTATTGCCACGAAGTGGGAGTTTCGTCCCTATATCCACGGATTTCTTTCCACGAAAAAAACAAACCCCAATCGTTGAAACAAGGATGAAAATTCATGGCTATTACAACGAACTTTCATGGCAAATTAGACCATATGTAGTAGTGCAAGATCAACCATAAGACAAGAGAGCTTTTTTATTTCTGTTACGACACTATTCCGCCATTTCTCAATTATTTCAGTGTCGCCTACCAGAAAAAAGAGCCCAACGTCGGAATCCTGTCGATGTTGCAACCAACATTTATTTACGATTTGTATTAAGCAAGCAACATGCTATATTTCCAGACACTCATATTGTGGTCAATACACTAGACATGATTTTCGGAGGGGAATCTCACATCGGCTACGACACCTCTAAAGTGCCTCGGTTGGGCGTTATCCCACACTACGCAACGAACGAGTCAGCGATGAAGTGGTTCGAAGTCCCGGGCTTCAATTTATTCCATTCGCTCAATGCATGGGACAAGGGTGACGAGATCGTGTTGATTATCGCGAACTCATACCCAGTGGAGAATTTATTGGAGAGAACCCATCTCATCCATTCCATGGTAGAGAAGGTCCGCATAAATATGATAATGAGGAGAGTTTCTAGGAAGCCATTATCATCAAAATGTATAGAGTTCGGCGTTATCAATCCCTGTTCCTTACAAAGAAACACAGGAATGCATACATGTCCATTGATGCACCATTGCCCAAAATAGGCAGAGTCGTTAAACTTGACTTCAATAAGATGAGAGGGAGCCCCGAAGAGCTGGCAGACAGAAGGAAGTGCATGGTCGCCTCAAGGGATTATGGTGATGGATGCTTCGGTAGTGATCCCTTCTTCGAGCCTCAGAATTTAGATTCCAATGCAGAGAAGGATGACTTGTGGCATTTACCAATAATGAAGGCACCAAAATTTCTAATTTTTTTGTGATGGACAAACAGTCTCCTACCCTTGAAATTGTGGCCTCTGTTGAGCTCCCTGCGAGAGTTCCGTACGGCTTTCATGGCCTCTTTGTTAGCGATGTTGACATCACAACCCAAAACTAATTCTGAGATTTTAATTATCACTATAAATATAAACAACATGGTATTGTGATCATACAATAATATTCCTTAGAGGGAATTAATGGCGATAGTCTTTGCTTCCCTATCCAATAAGCATGTCTCCTCTATCCAGTAAGTTGGGCCGCCATTATGAGAAAGACAAATACTTGAATGAATGGTGAATAATCCCTCAGTTGAGTTGGCATGTGACCACGATTCCAACCTCACAATGCTCGAGAGGATTGATTTCCATATCAAAGAAATTATTGCCACCATTTTCCATGTCATTCTTTACAGCTTCAACATGAGCTCAACCAATGGGTAATTAATTAATTGCTTATTCTACTGCAAACCTTGGTCTCGTTCAAATCCTCTTATTCTTATTCAATTCAATCATTTGTTTCTTCTATAGAGTCGTAACTCGTAAGGATGTCGAGGGACCTTTATTTGTTGTTAAGAGGTTTTGTTTTTTTGTCTTCGTCTTTTTGGTTTTTGTCTTCAACTTTGTGAAAAACCAGATTGCAATATTAGCAATCTATGGTATATTGTTGAGCTTTGGATGACAAAGCTAGATACAGATTGTGGCTCTAAATTCTTCAAGAAATATGGGTTCCTTTGGGCTCCGCATACATGACAGTCTCTTCTAGCATAATAAACATACTTCCAGATTTCCAAGTTTGTGATGTCGCATTCGATCCATGTAGATAGTCTATGAATGCATTGAAGACCAAGCGTATGCTGCAATACACGTGACTCCAGAGGAAGACTCTACGATACATATGATTACACTTTGTTGTGGCAATTCCAACCAAATTCTGGATGTCCTATTGAGCAATAGTAATGGGAATTTTTCTTGCACAATGTTGTTCTTCTTCACTCATCAATGCTTTGAAATGGCTCCAACGAGTCTGCTACTGCGCTCTACTGAAGCCTTGACAATGTCCAGAGTAATCCCATTCCCACCCTTAACGTATTTATAACTTATTGCAAATCCCCTGAACAATCTAGGTTATGCTAAAGTCATGGATTATTGATGTTGTCACAAACATTATGTTGCATTATAGGTTCAGGTGACTATTCTCAACGCTAATATGTGCTTCTTGTACTACCATGATAGGCTCTCCAAAGTGATGTCCAAGATGGATAGTATGTTATTCATCACATTCTGTACATTAATTAATTCTGGCAATGGCATAGTTTATGGTTGTTCTTTATGTGCAATCAGTCTCTCATAAATTTGTTTGCAATATTATTTTTCATTTTCTAAATGTATTTTGGTATGATGGGCAAATTTTCTAGAACTTTCATTGTCTATTTTCTCTGTTTCCTTATGCAATTGTCATAGACATTGCCACTTGCAACTCTTGTTACTATTAGCAATTGATAGGAGAGAAAGGCTAATTGTTTGACCCACGTCCAAGGCCCATATGAATTTGAAAGTGGTGGTTTTCAGGCAAGTGAAGAATTGATCCCCCTCCATAAATATCATTTTGTGATGCCCCATCGAAAAAATACCATGGATTTTGTTTGTTGATTATTTCCTCAGGAATAATTAGCTGAATTGGAGGATTCTTTTCTTAAGGAAAATATGATAAAATGTTTTTTATTTTGTGAGTAACAAGTTGAGGTATAGATGGCTTATCCTGGAATACCGCCCTATTTCGGGCCAACATAATCCCCCAAATGGAAATAAGAGGTAATGCACTAATTTTCATTCTCTCCGGGGTTGTGTCCCAGGAATTCCATGCCTCCTCCACTAGAGTTCCTCTCCATTCCAAAGATTGATGCAAAATATTTTTCAACTCAGCTTAGGTTTTTAAGGAAAAAGAACAGTAAATGAAAAGATGTGGGATTGTTTCCTCACTTTGCTTGCACAGGGCACACCACCCTGGTCCTTCAATATTCCTCTTCTTCATTCTCTCCCATATAAGGATTTTGTTTGCCAAGATGCACCACATAAAAACAAAATCCTTTAAAGGAAAATTAGATTTCCATATTCTTTTTCACCACCATTTCTCATCTCCATCATGTGCTTTTATAGCCAATAATTTATAACCCAACTTTGGAGTGTATCTGCCATGAGAAATTGGGGACCAAATGAGTTCGTCTGGAAAATCGGAGAGTTTGACATGTGTGCTTTTGAGAGAAATGATAAAATCATTCCAAATAATGCCAAGATCATATGGAAGAATAATGTGGAAGAATTTTGTTCCACGATTTGATTTAAGTGAAAAAATACCCGAGCAAGAAGAAACTGTATTATAGGTGGAGGGAGGATATGTCAGTTTTGACCACCCAACAAGGGGTCTGATCCAATGCGAACCCATGATCCATTACTGACTTTCCATACCAAACCTCTTTCAATAAGTGGAAGAGAGGATAGGACAAATTTCCAGATGAAAAAGATCTCCACTTTGTTTTTGAATGGATTCCTTACCCAGTTTAGAAATGAATCTGGGGCAATGTATTTCTGTTTCACCACCTCGGTCCAAATATTTTCAGTAGATAAAATTATCAAGCTCGACTTTGCAGCTAAATATTTTGCAAATAGATGGATATATTTTAAACCCCAACCTCCATGAGATTTTGGTTGTGCTAATCTTTCCCAGTTGACCCATGGAGAGACCAAAAGTTTTGAGTTTCCTGACCATAAGAACTGAAAGAAATTTTTTCTAGATTTATCCAAAATTCCTTTTGGAATCCACGCTAGCGACATCTAGTAAACCGGTATTGCTTCCAAAACTGATTTTATCAGTACCAACCCACCTGCTCTGGATAACCATCGATGGCTCCATACCTTTAACCTTTTTTCCAACTTTGCAAGTATCCACCCCAAGTCATTCTTTTTATATCCATTTGGTTTTAACTGGAACCCTAAATATTTGAGACCATCATTGAGGGTTTTGGATTCAAAAGGGAAAAGATCCGCGTACCTTTGAACCTCATCATATTCTAATAAAACATTAGTGAGAGTACATTTGTGAACATTTATAAACATACCAATTGCTTTCCCAAAGAGTTTCAAAATGCTATCCAGTTTTCCTACGTCCCTCATAGAGCCATCGCAGAAAAGAAGGATGTCGTCCACAAATAATAAATGGGTGATCTTGAGGGTGTGAGTAATGCCAATACCATTGAAAGAGACCTGTCTTCTAACATCCAAAATGACTCTACTAATTCCTTCTGCTATGAGTAAAAATAGGAGTGGGGAGAGGGGACAACCTTGATGGAGACCTCTTTCAGCCCCCAAAAAAGGTTTGGCTTCCCCATTGATTAATATTGTGAAGGAAGACATTGTGATACAACTCATTATCCATTTGATGAATGAATATTCAAAGCGAAAATATGTCATCATCATTCTTAAATACAACCACCTAACCCTATCAAAATCCTTTGATAGATCAATCTTGAGAACTGCACCTTTTATTCCTTTTGTTTTTAGAGAGTGAAGGCCCTCCTATGCAACACCTATGGCCTCATGAATCTGTCTTCCCTCAAAAATTTCGAATTGGTCCTGTGAGATCAATTTTGAGAGAACATTTTTTAATGTCCTGGCATGATATTTTACACCACCTTGTAAGTAATATTGTAGAGCAAGATCAGTCTGTAGTCGTCCAATTGAAAGGGGTGATCCGATTTTGGGATCAGAGCTATAAAAGTAGCATTTAAGGGAGGGTGCATGATTCCCCCCGCCTTATATTCCTCCACCAAATGGAAAATATCCGCTCTGATCACCTCATAATGAACCAATAAAAAATCAATAGTCCATCCATCCGGACTTGGGCTCTTGTCCTTTTGAAAACTGTGAAGAGTTTCATTGAGCTCTTTTTCAGATATTTCTTCCATAAGCTCCTGATTGTCTTCAGGGGTTATGAGACCTGGGAAGAATTGGGAGAGGCAGATAAACTTCAGCTAAGTTGACTCCAAGCTATTTTTTAAGGATTCTAATATTATACTTTAGTGTAGTATCCTAGGCGAATATTTTGGATTGAAAAAAACATGTATATAGATAGGTAGGCGAATATTAAATATGAAACACATAATTTACTACTAAAATGTGTAAATTTTGGTGAATATTATGATAAAAAAACATATTTTATGTAAATATAGGAGATATTAGAGACTAAAAATGACCAAATAGCAAATTTATTTTTTGAAAAAAAAACCCAAAAATTAGCCAATTGGCGAAATTTTTCCCCTAAAAATTACCCTGGTTGACTCTATTTTTTTCTTTGTAGAGGGATTTGAAGTGTGAGATACCCATATTTGCAAGCCCTTCAAAAGAGGAAATTGCCTCATTGTTTTCATTTTTCAAATCCCATATGGTATTTTGGGATTTCCTTCCTTTTGAAAAAGCATGAAAGAACTTCGTGTTTTCATCACCACTTTCCAACCATATTGCTATACTCTTTAAATGCCAAAATTCCTCCTGCTCCATTAGATATTTTCTTCTTCTAATCTCCAGAATCCCCAACTGTGATTTTGATTCCTAAGTAAGGAAACCCTCTCCATCAGAGTCAAGAATCTGAAGAAGTTACAATTCAACAAGTTTTAAATCCCATTCATCCCTCTCTCTTTTTTTAAAGGCCCATTCCTTGATTTTTTTTTAACCTGTGTAAGATTCTTGACAAGGTGAGGTGCAACATGATTCCCTTCTTCCAGCTGGTAAGGAATCCAATTATATTTAATAATACTCTTGACTTCCTCTTCCTTCAACCAAGCAACACAGATTTTGAAAGAGCTGGGGGGTTTTGTGGAGTCCCCCAAGATTTCAATAAATATTGGAGAATGGTTGGATTCTCCACCTACGTCCACCCATTGTCTGATTCAAAAAAATTTCTCGATTAAATTTCTGCTATCAGAAAACAATCCAATCGCTTTGCAATTTTTCCTTCACCAGTTCTCTTGTTTGTCCAGGTGGGCTTCATTTTTGATGGAGCAATATAAATTAGATGACACTCCCTTAAGAAAATATCAAAATATTCTGCAAGAGGATCACCTCTCGCGAGTGGTCCCCAAATTTCATGGTTCCCAAGGGTAAAGCTCAAGTCTCCACCTAGAATCAAGTTTTTCAGCATTGAAGAAATAATTTTGTCTCAGTAAGTTCCATAAAGGGATTCTCTCATTATATGGACCATAGAGATTTAGAATAATGAAAGTTTTATTTAAAACATCATGATAAGCTTCAACCCCTAGCCCATAATCGATACCCTAGGATTTTTTAACCTTAACAACAATCAGGTTCCCACCCAGGGATAATCCTCCCGAGTGCCACCTTACATTTATTGCAAAAAGAATATAAAGCTTGAAGTTAGTTTTCAAAAAAGTAGTTACATATTCCTCCTTCCCCAAGGTTTCTTGAAGAAGAAAAATATCAGGCTAATGCAAGTTAATCAACCTTTTTAAGGCAATTTTTTTAGGACTACTTTCCAAACCCCTACTATTTAGTGACAAAATTTTCATTGGGTAACCCCTCCCAAGGCTCTCGTTGCTCTAAGCGCCCCTACAATAGAATTTTCTTTCCCATTCTCTAGATCTTGAAAAGCTCGATGTTGATCTGTGGAAAGATGGGAAGGTCGACCTCTTCCTTTCCCTTTTCTAGAAATCTGAGGGTTTTTCCCAAGCCCCTTACTCTGCAAAGTTAAATCCAAAAATTATGGGGTGTCCCTCAATCTCAGATGAAAACGAATGGGACAATTTTACAAAGAAAAGGAGGAATTCCTTCCAGGTGAGGAACCTGATGAAATAGAGGGGATGGGAGCAAGACAAGAAATAACAGGTTCTAGAGTAGTTATGTTTTGATCTAGAGTATTGAAAGGGGGTGGACCAATAGGGTCAGGGCTCAAAGCAGTAAATTGAGCCCTATTTTCAATAATTAAAGAAATTAAAGAAGCTTCCAGTGAAGAGATAGGAAAAATGGGAGCTTATTTCTTACCCAGGGAAGCTGGTATATCTATGTCGATTGTGTGTTGTGCTTGCTCATCCTCAAGTCCAATATCTGTAGGTGCCTCTTCATGGTGGAGCTGAGTTGTATTATGTTCTTCAAATCTTGCTAATTCCTCCATAGTGTTGGCCAAAGGAATCATCTCATGTCGTCCCACCATCTGAGTTTCCTTCAAACCTACCCGATTTTTGCAGCCCCTCTTGCGCTTCCAAACCACTTCTTCCCACCATCCTCTTTCTAGGTCTATCAGATGCCCTACTAAAGCTTTGTTGGCAGTGCTTAGCCATATGCCCATAATTATGACAGCTATGGCATCTGAAAGGAACCCCTTCATAATCTAATATTTTCCTTCGTCTCTCCTGTCCCCAAATGAAGTTTAGCTCCTCTCTGAGACCTGATTTGATGTTTAATGAGACCATAATTTTGGCTACGGTCATCCTTCTGGTGTAGTTGAATTTCATATCAACATCTATGAAAGAAATTAGAGCATTCCCAATATCCCTAAAAGAGTCCCAATTCCAAACTCCCATGGTATCCCTGGTAGCCTTATCCAAACCGAGATGAAATCAAATTTGTCTGTATCCGCATCAAACATAGGGGTCCAACTTTTGAAAAGTATGGGTGTGTTTCCCAGAATCCAGTGCTTCTAAAATATTCGACCAACATCCTACTTTCTTTTGATCTTGAAAACAAACCATCCACGCGAGGGAACCATTATTTCTGGCTTATAATTAAAAAAATCTGCCCAATTTGTAGCTGCCCAATTCTCCAATCCCTCAATGCTAGGGAATTTACCTTTGGCTCTACCTACCACGGTGGTTTTTTCCATCTTCAATGATTGTGCTACAGAGAAATGTCCACAAATCAAATTGAGAGGTTATTTTGTGCTTTTCATAAACTTGATCTTTTTCTGCCTTGTGAAGGTTCCTTTGGGGAGCTCTAATTTATAGCAGGTCCTAAAGGTGCATTCCCTAAGCCCACCTCATGAATGATATCTGTACCCTACTAGTCCAATGGTCTTAGAAAAGAGGTAATGAAACCCTCCGAGCTTTGAGTAGTGAAATCCTCAAGGTTTTCTGTGAGTAGCAAAGTTTGTCTTAGAGCCTCTAAGAATGACCATCCAAATTCCAAGAGAGCTGACATAAAACACAAGTTCGACTCTACCCAACTCGCCTCTTGAAAACCCACGTGGGTTATCGTTGAGTCAACCATCAATGGAAAAACTAGACTCAATTTTTGCTGTGGTTCGAAAAGAGTAAACGAGGTTCCACCCAAATACGGTAGAAGTAGTCTTACCAAAGAGACGCCTATGAGTATGCTCCTAATGCATCGTTTTGGGGCAACCAGCTGACTGAACCCTCCGTTCCCATCTCTTCTCTTAACCAACAGACCCCATTTGTCACTCCTTCCGTCACTCCTGACCAAGTTGGCTTCAGAATAGTAACAGTTTCTGGTGAACGTGATACTGCAAGATATTGAAATATCCTTGTCTCTCAGGTAGATCCTCCGAATAATCCACCTCATCAACCGTATGGTACTCCATGAGTCCACCAAGCATACTAATGTAAGAAACCACATATATCCCCTATCATTTTCAGGTATCTATGAATGTAATCTCAAAAGGGATGCCTCTGCAGCCCCTTAAGACTGTGAAACCCTAGCAAAACCCTTGCGGAGCCTCATTCCCCCGAAACTTCTTCCAATTCAATCCCCCCCCCTCTCTCTCTCTGTATATATATATATATATATATATATATATATATCATTGACATCTTAGTGAGTGTTTGAATGTATGTTTATAAGTTTATATTGGATATTGACAAAAAGAATAATTATGATTCTCAAATTTGTAGTTAAAAATATTTAGTTTTATGTTATTTTGGTTAAATGAAAAAATTATGATAAAAATACCAAAACATGTAACAAGGATAACAAAAATAGTTAGAATATATTTAATAGAGAAAACATATATATGAAATTGTAACTAATTTAATATGAAAAATAATTCATTAGAACTTCATTAGAAATCTTGAAAAAATAGTTCATTTTTTTATAATGAATTTAATATGCATTTTTATAGGTTTACAAAGTTTTAGATTCAAAGCCCTAGCTTATGTAGACCACTAAAAACTAGAAACTAATATTATATTATAATGCAAATAACTTAAATTTATACAAAGATATAAAAAAATAGCATTTGCATATCTTAAATTTCAGCAAATATCCCAAGAATTTGTAAGGTTTTATAGTTTAGCTTCATCAATATTTTATAATTTTGTGAATGATTTTCCAAGGTTTTATAATTCTGTGAAAAAATTGCCATGATTTTCCAAGATTTTTTTTTATTCTATGAAATATTCGCCCAATTTTTACAAGATTCTATAATTTGGTGAAAAAATTGCCAAAATATTATATATACATGCTATATTATCATTAAAATAGCCTTCACACTTTCCCATGTATCATGGATACTCACCCATTTATTATAGATATAAATTTGGGGGAGTTTCTTAAATGTTTCCCTAGACATCAGCTAAAGGAGATTTAGCATTGATGTATCCGATAAGGTAGGTAAAACCTCCTCGGTTTGTGACCTTTGCGTGGTTACAAGGAGGGGTTGTAATTGACCTCGTAGTATCATTAGTTCTAGGAAATTTTCATGTTCGGTGCGCAAAATGGGGCACTGAAAGGAGATGTTGGTGGTCTCACCACAAGACTCGCATGGTCGTGGTACACGTGGATGGAAGTATTCTTGTACTTCCTGGGTGTTGATTTGCTCCATAATGCAAGCAATGGTGCTAGGAGGAAGCATGTTTGTGGAATTACCACAGGAATATCATTTATCATGTGGTGCTATCAATGTAAGGTTAGGATCCTAAGGATCTTGCAGCAATATAGGCTCCACTAAGGGGATTACTTCTTGGGAAGCATGGGTGGGCAATGTGACTAACGGTGTCGCTGATGTGGTGGCCACATTAATAGATGTTAATTCCTAGGTTGAGGAGGGAGGATCCTGAATCATCACTTGAGTGAGACAAATGGTCTCCAAGGCATCCTGAAATCACGGGAGATTGGGGCAATGGTGTGTGTAGTGCCCATATTGAGAACACATGGCACATGCGTGATTCATATGTAGTGTTTTGGACTTAGATGTGGGTGAGGAAGACATGCCCCCTTTTACCTTCGATTGAGAATGGGTTATGCTAATGGGGGTGCTAAGAAAACTTAGTTATGGAAAAGTAGGCCATAGGTTGGTCATGTGGCCTTGCTGCCTGCAAAGAGAACACAGTGGCATGATCCTTTGAGTGGGAGTATTGATCATAACTGGGGATTTTAACTATTGTTGGTTGATGGACCCTACTTTAGGCTAAGTGATGTCTGATGAATTGGATGTTGTGTTGGGTAAGAGGGGACCTTTCAACTTCAGTTGTCTGGTTCCCCCATTGGCAGTCTTAGCGAAGACCGATTGTGGTTTAGTTGCGGATGTCATAGGTTGGGTTGTCGTAACTGATGGGGTTATTAGTCGCATGGGCCTAGTAGCCGAAACATGGACAAAATCATAATGAGTGATTGGTTTGGAATCCATCTTTGGTTAGGGTGGTGTAAGGTACCATACCAGGATCCCCAAAGTGATCCCAAGTAGAGTTAACTGAGCCATAATAGGATCTAAGGTGCAATAATGCTCTAACACCCCCCCATAAGCTAGACTTGTGTCAATAATCAAAATAAGGAATTGACAACTACGCTCAAGTAACCTTTTACAACAACAATGTTTATTTGTCCATGTAACCAAGGAATGAAGGAAAACCACATGGAAAATAAAACCTCCCCTAAAAAATGGACATGTGGCATATATGGAAAATACACCAATATTCACCATGCATCACTCACCCCAAGGAGTGATCTAAGGTAATTGAAGGTCTTCTCAGTGAAATGGTTGGTGAAGATATCAACAGTTTTCTCAGCAGATGGAAAATACTGCAATGCTATGATCTGGTCATGCACCAAGCCTCGAATGTAGTGCATGTGAATATCTATGTACTTGGTCCGCTGTTTCTGTACTGTATCAATGGAGATCTTGATTGTTCTTTGATTATCACACCAAATGACTATGCGTGAATTAAACACAAATCCAAATTCTCCAATAATGCCTTGCAACCACACACATTGTTTAGTTGCATTCACTACTCCGCTATATTTGGCCTTAGCTGAAGATAAGGAGATGGTGTGCTGCTTCTTTCTTGACTAGAAAATGGGATCATATGCAAGCATAAACACATAACCAGAAGTAGACTTCCGATCAGAACTATCACCAACTCAATCATAATCAGTAAAACCAACTAGTTCAAGAGATGAATCAGCTGCATAGTGGATGCCAAAATGTTTGGTACCATGTACATAATGAAGGATCCTCTTGTATTCCTTTCAATGGACCTCATGGGGCTCTTGCATGTGCCTTTCAACAACCCCAAAATCATAAGACAAATCTGGTCGAGAGTGAGTGAGATAAAATAAGCTCCCAACTGGTTGTCTATACAGTGAGCTTTCAACTAGTGGTGAAGAACCCCAATCAGTAAGATTAACTCCAGAAAGGAATGGGAATTTTGCAAAATTACATTCATTCATCTTGAACTTCTGCAGCATATCTGAATCATATCTAGATTGAGAAACAAATATCCCATCCACAGTTTGATCAATCTACAAACCCAGAAATTGTTTCAACAATCCTAGATCGGTCATGACAAATGCACTCTGCAATGCAACCTTAACCAAGCCCAATTATTTGGTGCATCTACCATTGATAAAAATATTATCAACATACAGTACTATAATCAATATAATTTCACCAACATGCTGCATATAGACATTAGGATCAAACTTACATCTCTCAAAGCTTTGTGACAATAGACAACTGTCCATCTTGGCATACCAAGCTCTAGGAGCTTGCTTGAGACCATAGAGGTACTTCTTCAACCTGAAAACAAGTGTATGATATGCAATGAATCCTTCAGGCTACTTCATATAGATATCCTCATTAATATACCCATGAATAAATGCACTCTTCACATCCATGTGATGAACCTCCCATCTCTTGGAAGTAACAATGGCCAAAACTAGCCTGATTGAGTCCATCTTTTCCACCGATGCAAATGTATCTGTATAGTCCAATCCATGGACCTGAGACAAGCCTTAGCCACCATCCTATAATTATACTTCACATCAGAACCATTAGATTCCATTTTGGTCCTATAAACCCATTTACATTGCACTAGTTTCCTCTTGGGAGGAAGAGGGACCAAATCCCATGTTTCATTGTCATGGAGGGAGTTCATCTCTTCTTGCACGTATGTTTTCCATATTGGGTCTTTTCAAGCTTCTGAATATGAATGAGGATCAGATCCAACCATAATAAAACATATACCATGCAGATCTGGATCACAAGATTCAAAAGCATTGTGAAACTCAGATCTAGTTTTCCTAGGATCTTGAGGATCTCCTGCAAGATCACCGGAATATTGTATGGTTTTCTCATCCCACTTGATCCTTGAGGGATGGTATTGGTATGAGTAAATATCATCATATTCATCATACATATCAGAATCATAAATATCATAGAGATAACCATCACTTACATCATCTCCAAGCAGGGGGTTTGAGCATTCCCCATCACCTTGTTTTGTAGCATGCATGAGCTCTTCTTCTTCGAACTGGACACTTCTTTCAATGAATGTTTTGTGAGATGAGGGATAATAGATATTGTATCCCTTTGTATATTCTGCATATCCAACCATGATGGACTCCTTACTTTGGGGTTGCAATTCCTTTCTCTTCTTTGGAGGAATTCTAGCCCATGCCCTTGAGCCAAACAACCTGAAATGAAAAACATTAAGCTTGTGGACCATAGAAGCTTCATATTGAGTCATGAATTCCAAGGATTTATGTGGTGCTCTATTATGAACATATGGAGCACAATTCATATCTTCATCCCATAGATTAGGAGACAAATACTTAGCCTCCATCATGCATGTGGCCATCTCCTTCAGTGCTCTATTCTTGCGCTCTGCAACACCATTTTATCGAGGTGTTTAAGGAACAGAATGTTGAATTTGTATTCCATCCTCTTCACAGAGCTGATGGATGTACTTATTGACATAATACCTTCCCTTATCAGTCCTCAAGACCTTCATATTCCTCCCACTAAATTTCTCCATAGAGTTTTTGAAAACTTTGAAACATTGGAAAACTTCATATTTTTGCTTGAGAAAATACAACCAACAATACCTTGAGAAATCATCAATGAAGGTGAGCACATACATTGAGCTTCCATAGGAGGGAGTGGGGAGAGTACCAATCAGATATGAATTCACTAAACCAAGAGGTTCAATATCTCTTCTTTCCCTCCCTTTCTCATACTTCTTCTCAGCATGCTTCCCAACAATGCACCCTTTGCAAGTGCCATTGGAAAATCTGATTGTTGGAAGCCCTTCAACCATCTCTTCTTTGATCAAAGATTGAATATATCTGTAGTTGATGTGTCCAAACCTCTCATGCCATATATTTATGACTTCATTACCATGTGATAGAAGTGCATTTGGAGAAGAGTACTCAAGAAAATGTGAGAACTTGTACATCCTCAAATCATGGTCTGCAACACCCAGTGCTACAACTTTGCCAGATGAAACTTCTGAGATATCCACATCATCTTGGGTGAAGATCACTCTCTTGGCTGAACCAATATGGGTCATTTGGTATACAGAGATTAATTTTGCTGCAAGATCAAGAACATACAGTATATTACTAAAGTACCCATTTTCTAGTGAGATTTTCCTAGTGCCTTTAGCAAGGATTTTTGAGTCATCTCCCATGAGAATGGAAGAACATTTGTATGGAGAAAGAGTAGAGAATGAATCTCTTGAAGAAGCCATGTGCCTTGAGGAACCTGAATCAATGATGAAATAAGAGGACTCTGAGGTACTAGCCATCAATACATGGCACCTCTCCTTGTATTCAAAAACACCCTCTTCCTTCTTTGAACTTTCTAAAAGAGGAATGTTGTTTTCATGTAGGAGATGGGTCATCACGTCTATGGTTTTATTCACATGTGAAATCTCGGGATGCCAACCCTTTTGAAAGTAGATGCATTTTGTGTTATCTTTCTTATTTTGCTTGTCTTTGACAGGATCCGAACCCCCATCAGAATATTTGGGCTTCTCCTTGTCTTTCTTCTTCTCTTGTGGCCTTCAAACCCTTGGGATTTTGCTTTCCTCTTGCTTGTTTCGAATCTCCAGCAGCAAGAACTTGATATTTTTGCTTAATGGAACCCATCAGGACCAACTTATCTTGCTCTTGAGTTAACATCTCCATGAAATCATCCAAAGATGGCATCTTCCAATTTCTAACTGTGAGCTTTGTGGAGTGAAATGTAGAGACTAAAAATGAATACTCAAGACCCAACTTTGAAATGATGGACAAGACCAACTGTTCTTCTTTCTTGTCAATGCCACAATGTTTGATTTGCAATACCAAGCTCTTGACCTTGGTGAATAAATCCTGGATGGAGTCGAAGTTGCTTAGGATCAGTGAGATCAACTCATTCTCAAGTTGGTGACCCCTCATCTCATCAATATTCCCAAACAAAGACTCAAGCTTGAGCCATAGTTCATTTGGTGTAGCTATACTTTTTACATGAAACAAGAGATCTCTTGAAATACTAAGACAAAGGAGGCTAAATGCTTCATCCATTCTGTTGAAGAACTTGGACTTCTCAACTACAGAGTTGGGGTCAACCTCAGTACCCATGGTGATTCTAAAGAGACCCTTAGAACTCAACTGGATAACCATTTCATCCTTCCACTCAAAATATTTGAATGGAGTGAGAAAATCAGCTTGATTTTTCTCCATCTTCTACTAATTGCTCACTTGGTGACAATGGTGCACTTGTGTACCTGCAATAAAACTCTAAACACTTAGGAGGGGATCTACACTAACTGATTCGAACCCTGTTTGATAGTGGGTACATTAGGGATAGAATCACACCCTGGATAGACTCCAATGGATTTCTCCAATGGCTTCAATGCAATGGTTCCAAGGACTTCTGTGGTTTCTCCACTGCTTCTGGCACACCACTAAAACAGTTTTTGGTTCGAATAATAGCTCCAAGAGCTCTGATACCATGTAAAATCTATATCACAGTAGGATACATCTACTATGGATTACCTCATAGTTGAAATAAATAGATTACTATGCAATATTTTAGTGCAAAAAGAATTATGGAATATAAATGATAAAAAAATAGTCACAAATGATTAAAAACCTGTAAATAAATGATAAAAAAACAGAAACAAAAATGATCAAATATCATATTTTATCAAATGTCCAACCCAAAAATGAGTTTGGATCATCCTTATATAACAATAGGAATAAATCGAATGCCTTAGGAGGCTTGACAAATGGCTAGCTTAGATTTGTCCCCAATCCCCCCTAAGTTGACCAATAGGCTCCCAAATCACCCTAGAATGGTACAAATTGCCCATGTGAGTGTCGGGTGAGGATGGGAAGACCAAGATGAGGCTCACACATGTGAATGAGGTGATTGGGTGGTGGTTAGGTATCCAAGGAGAGGCCAAAATAGTCAAATATGGGCCAAAATGACTAGATTTAGTGCATGCACGCCCTCAGTCAAACTCATCTCCAAAAAATAGGGAAACAGGGTGCCTTAGGCCAAATAGTGGTAATAAATGATGGAGGTGGCCATAAATAGGATGCCTTACAACTCTGATAACCAATTTTGGCCCATAGAATGGTGGATAAGTCATCATTTGGCCTAACTAACTTCTAACAACCTTCTAACAACCTTGGATTGCAATTATTAACCTGTTTTGGACCAATTAATCAATAATATGACTTATGACTAAGGTCCTAAGGTGTAATAATGATCTAACAATTCTTTACGGTGATTGGAACTTTAAATGCAACTGACGATGGTAATCGTGGCTCTCCTTTGTCAATACCAAAGGTTATGAAGCATGATTCATAAGGATTGATGGTGCCAAGTGCATTGAGTAATTTATTTCACTGTGTTGGGCATGATTATAGAACTTATAACGTGGACATGGTTAGAGGTGATTGAGCCAAGTCATGTGATGAGTCCAATTTTCAGGTATTTGATAAACCTTTTTCCCGCAGTCAAGCTCAAGCAATGACAAAGAAACACACTCATTTGTGGGAAAAATGTTTTACTTTAATTATTTAATGAAATTGTTTTTGATGATTATTCCTGTATGTTAAAATGCATATTCGATAAACTAATTCTGTGGAAACCAAGCGTGATTGAGTAGGTTCAAGAGCATTAAAGGATGAACGTGTAGAAGACTGAGGGATCACCAAGCTCGGCACCTTGTTTCCTGATTTATAGAGAATGCACTCCTGTTTAAGGGAAATCGGCATTTAGACATTTAGTTAAGTTCTGCATTACGAATTATATAAATATGGACCTCTCAGATAGCGAGAGGTCTCTGTTGACATTTTGGAGAAACATTGTTTTAAGTTTTCTGCACTATTGAGATACTACGAAGTATAGACCTTTGTGAAGACATGGATTTTATATTTTAAATAAGAGATTGATGTTAAATTCCAGCCAGTGTTTATAAGTCTTTTTCTCTCCTAAGTACGGGTTAGAGAGGGACCCTCCAACACGTAAGTCAGGAGATTTCCATTTTCAGGTACTTTCCAATTCTGTGTTTTACATTGATGAAAAGTTATATCGCATATGGAAGTGCTTGAATGATTTATCATTTCTGTAGTAGTTTATAATGCGTTCTGTAGTACAGCAAAACGGTTTCAGTAGTCCTGTAGTTGCTTTCTTCCAACGCACATTTTAACAAACGATTACATCTGTATTAGATTTTCTTTTGAAAGTTAGGGTTTAGATCTGAGATTTATGAATGTTTCCCATCGTGATTAATTACTCTGACTTCTTAGTAAATAGATGTGTAGCATGAACGATTGCACTTCAATTTTAGTTTAGTATTTAAACGATTTAGATCAGAACTCTGGTTATATGCATAAAGTAATTACAGACCTTGTTTTCTCCAATATTAGAATAGATCTATTATGGCATTTCACATCCTAGGTTTACCATTCTGCACTTAGGTAACTTCATAAGATTATCTCTTCTACTTTCAACATTTTAATTATTTAAAATAGATTTACTGCTTTTAGTATCTTCATTCTTTAAAAACAAATTTATTGCTTTCAGTACTTTAATTCTTTAAAATAGATTTATTGCTTTCCAGTATTTAATTCCCTAGTATAACCAGTTTTACATATTGAGTAGGAAACCCTTAGAACATCGATACCGACATCCGACTGTGAAAAATATTATCCTATAAGAGCACAGATGTGCCTGCACCTCTAAAGTTTGTACATCCCCCGGGTTGACATTTAAAGTAGGCTCTTAGTATAACTTCCCTCATTAGGCATCCATATTGGGAGCTAACCATGGTGGCTAAGGGAAAAGAGGATGCTTTGGCCCATCATGGGATGATCAAACTAATAGTTGGTGAGGAACTAAAGAATAGATTCCAGAGCTCTCTTGGGAGGAGTTCATCGTGGTATCTGTTGAGGACGTTCAGAGAATGAAGACTACGCCCTTGCCACCGGAATAAAAAAGTAAGACCACCTCTGTATCAGGGGAAAAAAGAAAAATTGACTTGGACAGTGTGGCTGACACCTTCGTAAAGATAAAACACTCAAAAGAGGACTCCCCCAAATCAGACCCAGGTATTCCTACCAGTAGTCAGGGGTCGAAGAGGCGCAGCAAGAGATTCACGCAGGTATCTAAAATCCAAGTCTCCAAGGAGGAAGAAAGGGAACCCATCCCCCTGGTTACCAATGTGTCTGATGATGACATTGATCCTTTTATAGACCAGAAGGATCCCACCACAGATGAAGAAGAAGAAGAAGAGGAAAATAATGAAGAAGAAGAACGGGATGAAGAAGAAGAAATGGATAAAGAAGAGGAACATAGCTTACAAGAGCAAGGAGACCTCTAGGGGAATCCTCCAGAACATAATGAAAACCCCAAGGCCGTTACCCAACTCGCTGAGGCTCGGGAAGAATTGGAAAGGCTCAGAAATGAGTTGGCAACGTTAAGAATTGGGCCAGGAAGCCAGCCCACACCTCCCCCATTCTCATCCGAGAAGACACAAATCCTAAAGATGTATCATGTAGAAGAGCTGCGGTTGGCCGAGCAGAAGAATTCAGCGCTGTAAGAAAAATTGGCCGAGGCACAAAATGAATTAACAAAGAAAGACCAGGATATTACCAAATTAAAAGACGTTTTGTCCACTACTACCAGCATATATGATAGACTGCGGGACCTCAGACCACCGTCGGTAGTATATGCAGTTTATATACAGGAGAAATGGGGCAAATTCCAGCTCCAGAGGTTGAAGCAAGGGCTCCCTATAGTGATAAGCACTCCCAAAGAGTTTATGGATGCATGTTTGAACTCCACAGATCTAGAGAAGGACCAATTGAGTGAATTCTTCTTGCATAATTTCGTAGTTTCTGGCTCGCCCAACTGGTCGCCAAACCCATATGTGGGCGATTTCCAGTTGAGGGCATTATGTTCATGGATGAACCATGAAATTGAGCGAGCACAGGACTACCATATCTATGTCGCATCCAAATGGGAAACCCCATTAATGATCAGACCAGAGCCAAATCACCCTGAAGGGATAATCTATAACCATAGGATCCTCACCCAGGACGAGGAACTGATACCCATTCTCCTTGCAAAACAACATGAGGCTGTGACTCATTTTGACATTACACTCTGAATCACACAGAAGGAAGTTCATGAGTCCATCAAGGAAAGGTGGAGCAGAGTGCCAAACGATCTGAAAGGAAAAGAACTCCACTTCCCCCTTAGGCTTAATCATGCTCTTTTCAAAGCCACACTCTACAAGGAATCTCTGGCAAGAAATCAACACAGATGGATAGGGATGAGGATGAATCCCCCATTCTTTTTTCCCCAGTCATCAAGGGATATATTAATGAAGAGGAAGAGAGGAGGGCATGGTCCAGGGAGGATCAACATTTTGGATATCACAGGCAGACAGGGATACCTAGGGTGGTAGCATGGGATATCAGGGATGTCATCGACGAATTAAATAAGTCACCCAAGGATGGGTGAATCCTTCAAGTATGGGAGAGAATGATGAGTCCAATTTTCAGGTATTTGATAAACCTTTTTCCCGCAGTCAAGCTCAAGCAATGATGAAGAAACACACTCATTTGTGGGAAAAATGTTTTACTTTAATTATTTAATGAAATTGTTTTTGATGATTATTCCTGTATGTTAAAATGCATATTCGATAAACTAATTCTGTGGAAATCAAGTGTGATTGAGTAGGTTCAGGAGCATTAAAGGATGAACGCGTAGAATACTGAGGGATCACCAAGCTCAACTCCCTGTTTCCTGATTTATAGAGTACGCACTCCTGTTTAAGGCAAATCGGCATTTAGACATTTAGTTAATTTATGCATTATGAATTATATAAACATGGACCTCTCGGATAGCGAGAGGTCTCTGTTGACATTTTGGAGAAACATTGTTTTAAGTTTTCTGCACTATTGAGATACTGCAAAGTACAGACCTTTGTGAAGACATGGATTTTATATTTTAAATAAGAGATTGATGTTAAATTCCAGCCAGCATTTATAAGTCTTTTTCTCTCCTGAGTACGGGTTGGAGAGGGCCCCTCCAACACGTAAGTCAAGGGATTTCCATTTTCAGGTACTTTCCAATTCTGTGTTTTACATTGATGAAAAGTTATATCGCATATGGAAGTGCTTGAATGATTTATCATTTCTGTAGTAGTTTATAATGCGTTATGTAGTATAGCAAAACGGTTTCAGTAGTCCTGTAGTTGCTTTCTTCCAACGCACATTTTAACAAACGATTACATCTGTATTAGATTTGCTTTCGAAAGTTAGGGTTTAGGTCTGAGATTTATGAATGTTTCCCATCGTGATTAATTACTCTGACTTCTTAGTAAGTAGATGTGTAGCATGAATGATTGCACTTCAATTTTAGTTTAGTATTTAAACGATTTAGATCAGAACTCCAGTTATATGCATAAAGTAATTACAGACCTTGTTTTCTCCAATATTAGAATAGATCTGTTATGGCATTTCACATCCTAGGTTTACCATTCTGCACTTAGGTAACTTCATAATATTATCTCTTCTACTTTCAGCATTTTAATTATTTAAAATAGATTTACTGCTTTTAGTATCTTCATTCTTTAAAAACAGATTTGCTGCTTTTAGTACTTTAATTCTTTAAAATAGATTTATTGCTTTCCAGTATTTAATTCCCTAGTATAACCAGTTTTACATATTGAGTAGGCAACCCTTGGAACATCGATACCGACATCCAACTGTGACAAAGATTATCCTATAAGAGCACAGATAGTGCCTACACCTCTAAAGTTTGTACGTCCCCCGGGTTGACATTTAAAGTAGGCTCTTAGTATAGATGCCCTCATTAGGAATCCATATTGGGAGCTGACCACGGTGGCTAAGGGAAAAGAGGATGCTTTGTCCCATCATGGGATGATCAAACTAATAGTTGGTGAGGAACTAAAACCATAGATTCCAGAGCTCTCTTGGGAGGAGTTCATCGTGGTATCTGTTGAGGACGTTTAGAGAATGAAGACTATGCCCTTGCCACTAGAATCAAAAAGTAAGACCACCTCTGTATCAGGGGAAAAAAGAAAAATTGACTTGGACAGTGTGGTTGACACCTTGGTAAAGATAAAACACTCAAAAGAAGACTCCCCCAAATCAGACCCAGGTATTCCTACCAGTAGTCAGGGGTCGAAGAGGTGCAGCAAGAGATTCATGCAGGTATCTAAAATCCAAGTCTCCAAGGAGGAAGAAAGGGAACCTAGCCCCCTGGGTACGCTGAAGTGGAACCTTGGGAATCCATGGTATTTTTTTGGTATTAAGGCATGGTATTTATAGAGGCCCCCCTCGAGGGGATATGAGCATATTCCACTTGGGAGGTTTCAAGCCTATCATAACCCTTGGATCGTGTCTGAAGATTTATATCCAATGTACATATATTTTGAAAAGAGTTTTCATTAGGTGGACAAGGATCTTGCTGCTATGTAACTACCCCTTGATTTGCAAAGGGTTTTTGTAACATGGCTATTTGTGGTTGGGGAGGGTTTTCATCCTAAGGGGTATTTTTCATCATCTTATTTTTGGCTTCCATTAACTATCAAAAGTTAGGGAAGAGGAAAATTATGTGTGTAATGACCATAATCACCACAAATGGAGCAACAATAATTGGTCATCAGGTTGGGATTCTTCCCTTGTTTGGGGGGTTGTTAGTCCCTGTGTTTTAGTTACCTGTATTATGGTTTTGCTGGGGAGGGGGATTGTCCCCTTGCCCTAGTTGTTGGTTTTTCTAATTCTTCCCTTTCTTCTTCCCCTGACTCTATGGATTCTCAGGGTTGGTGATGTTCTGCTCAAATTGTTTATTGTTGAACGTAAGAAGGTTGAACCAAGTTTACCCCCATGTGGGGTGCATGTTGCTGACAATTGGGCATTGGAAAGGATAATAAGGGTTATATCTCAGGGGTGGTATACATGCGGTTTGCATTCCATAAGAGGTGTACATAGGAACAACTAGTGACATTGGTGGTGTAGGAACTGTAGACATTTGGCTAACGTTTGGGTAAGTAGGACTATACAGTCCATACTGTAATTGACCATGGTGGGGTTGGTACTAGTGTAGGGGGTACCGATGCAGGTTTCTTGGATGGGTATTGTATAGCCATGTTAAATGGTGCTGAAGTGGTAGGAGGAACCTTTTCTAAATGGGAAATGGACCCAATAAGCACATCCCCCAAATCTGACGAACCTAAAGGTGTAGGATCCAACGAACGATGCCTAGGGGAATCGGGAAGGATGGTGTAAAGATAGCCATATTGTGCATATCTGAGATCAGAATGTTGGGATTTCATAATAGCCTCACTTTCACTTTGCAGCATGGAGCTGGATACATCTTTAGCTATGGCGGGTTGGAGAGATTTGATAAACCAATCCAACAAAAAGGGTGGTTGAATTTCGATTTTACACAATGTGCGGCGCCTATGCCACTCATGGATGTGGTCTGTGATGTGGGTGGATGTATTTTGTCGAAACTCTATGAGAATTTAGAGACCAAGGTCATGTCAAATCAGAAGATGGAATTAAGTGAGAAATGTAGTGGTCATGCCGGTGAGAGTACACTGAAAGAGGAAAATCCTCATAGGATCATCCACTATGCTATTAGATGAACACCATAAGTGGAAATACATGACATGGTTGGCAGGATCGTCCCCTTACTTTCCTTCAAAGTTGGGGATGTCAGATGGAATTTTATCTAGAATAGCTGGCCATGTGGGATCCTGAGCTATGGGATCATTGATAAGTTTTTCCAAATCAGGGAGATTTAAACTAGCAATGAACGACAAGGTAGGGGAAATTGGTCTTTCCATTGTATGATGGGTGTTGTTTCCACTTGGGGGAGATCGAGGTGGTGTTGAAAACAATGAGTGACCTCCTACATGAGAGGAGGGATCAAAGGGGTCCAAATGATCTCCGTGGGGAGAATCCAAAGGGGTGTCTCTTCCACGGGTGGAGGGGGTAGGGGGATCAATACTTTCTCTAAATGTACTGAGAAAGGCTCAACATCGTCCAGATGATCCTATCAAAGTGTCATGGGAACAAATCCTGCTAGAGTACCTTTCACATGAACCACAGGGAGAAGGTGTAAAAACACCCCTCGAGAGAGGGGAAAGGCCTTGCAGTATTTGGAATTGCCTTAGGGGGTTGTTTTGGTACTCAGTGGTGAAGGATTTGTGTCAATTAAGAGTGATGGTGGAAATAAACACAATTGAACAAATGCAAAAATATCCAACCACAACAGATGCAATATGGTGCGATAAGTGAGTGATATGTGCAAAGGTTGGTTTAGTGCAAGTGTTCCCACATGTAGGTTCTTTTTAATTATGATTTAATGAGATTGTAGTTAAAAAGAAAATAAATTTAAATTCCCTAACAAGACCTAATGTCCTTCCTATGAATTGTAATTGGGCCTCCCAAAAGTACAACTAATGGTGATAATGGGGTCCACACACCAATTGACTAGTGGAGGTAACAAAGAGCTAGTTCTACCTGCAATGGGGCCAACGTTCCAATCAAGATGACTTGGAAACAAATACCAATGGAAATAGATAACTTTAGGAGTCAATTGCACTCACAATTGATCCTTGGTGATGTCCTAGATTTGGTCACTAAGATACCCTGCATCAAGTGTGGATTAGTGGTTGAGCCTGCACAATATAGTGTCATCTCCCTACAATAAGTTGAGTGGATTGTAGGGGAGAGCAGGGAAGCTATAGCTCATATTTCACCTCCTTGGTCACGACGCACTTCTAATCCGGGTTTTCTTTGAACACTTGCTTATAGCAGGATTTTGTAAAGTACCCTATGAGACAACAATGATATGTTTCAAAATATTGATAATGAAACTAGATTGGTGGGCATTAATGAATGCCTAGCCCAATCAATCCTACCAAACTAAAATATTGTTTTGTGGCCTCCTGTGGAGGGTTTTAGTTGGTTGGATAGTTACAAAGTTGATTTTAAGGGTTTGAATTTCACTTAGGGAGTGTAAAAGAGGTATTTCACAATTCCTTACCTTTCCGATTCACCAAGATCACATGAAGTGCGAGGTGAAGAGAATACTTGGATCGAAAGAGTCTTTAGGTCTCTTAGTGTGTTCTAGTGGTGCAAACACATGTGATGAAATCAAATTGATTGTCAGAAAATTAACTAGAAGAGTATATAAAGTAAGTGTACTTTTAACTCTAACAAATGCTCATAGTGATTTGCAAATCAAAATTCTAACTAATGGAGGTATTTCACACTTCTCACCCTTTTCTGATTCACCAAGCTCACAAAAGTGTATTCTACACTAGCATTGATACTAAAAACATGTCAATTGTGCATAAACAAGAATGGCCTTGAATACTAGTGACAACAATGAGGCCCGTTGAAAGCCTCAAGGTTGGTTACCAAGGTAAGTTTCAAGAGAGATGGACTCTTTACTTCCTAATCTTGGTCTAGGTGGACTAATTACTAAAAAATTAACTAATTATGTGAATTAACCTTAATTTAAGTTCATTAGTAAGAAACAATTGGGCTGCTAGATTGTAATATGTAGATAAAAAGAAAATAAAAGACAGTAGCATGGCCAAACAATACTTTGTCATGCATAGCGCGGAGAAATACAAAATAGGTGCACTAGTAGCGTGGGTGATACACTGACAAGCTATGTGGGTCAACCATATGGAAGTTCGCGTGGGTTGTAAATTGATTACCTGCACTGGTAGTGCATCTGGAGAAGGTGTTTCCGTGATAGTAGTACAGGTGAGATGTCGGGATCAGTGCTACTATGTATAAATTAGTTGGGGATGACTCAGGGTCAAATTCTGGAGCAAGAGGTGGAATACCTGATGTCCTACAAATGATAAACACCCATAATTAGTTACTGACCATAAACTGACCTAGTCAAATAAGAACTGAACAAAAATAAGTGGATTTTCCATTAGAACTATTGTGGAAAAAATTGCACGAGTGTGCACTCTTCCCCTTGGTAAGGGGATAGGCCTTGTTGGCTACATCAAGGCCTCAGTCCTTGGAGCCCCTATGGTGTGGGTCAGTTTTCCTTCAAGTGATCCTGCAAGAGATTGTTAGTGAAATTTACATAAAAATCAAAGAAATATGGATAAAAATCAAAATAAAAGAGATGGGGGGTGAATGCAAACTCCCATAAAAATCCAAGACATGCCAAGCCACTTTTGTATTGCCCAATGATCAAGTTGTACAACAACTAGGAGGTGTGGGATTCAAGGAAAGCCAACAATATCCCTTAGGGAGGCCTTTTTTGTCCAAACTATATGCTAAGTAGATGATAAAACCATGGAGAGGAACTCTTGCACCTTGATGGAAGGTGGAAAGGGAGCTTGGGAATGCTTACAATGATACGAAGAGGTGGGCTATGAGGAAGCTCCAACACAAATCCAAAAACATAACCTTGCTCTTGATTTATCTCTACAAATGCATGCCAATGGCTTCCTTTTATAGGCCAAGAGGCGGTGGCCAACAAAAAACTAGATCCAAATGTGAACTCATATCCTCCCTGAAATAGTTCCCAAGCACACCAAGGGGGCTATTTAATGCCACCAAGTGTGTGAGGGGTTGAATTTGGGTTCTTGGAGGTGATAGAGCCTTCAATTCACCGTGGGAAGTAGGTGGTCCTGCTTTTTTAACAGTAGCATGACTATCAAAGGAATAATTGCATTAGTGTAGCGTAGGCACTGAACTAATAACTTGCGCTATAGCACAGATCAACAATTGTTCATCCGCACGACCTCTTGTTTTATATTTTCTTGGGAATTTTGGACTCGTGCTATCTTTTGTATTTTTTGAGGATACCTGTGGTGAGCTGCATTCTCTACGTTGATGACGCCTTACTAGAAGAATTGTTGAAATCTCGCATGTTTGCAAAATTTAGGCGTTAACAACATCTTCCAAACAATCAATAAGTTAGCCACCACAAACACCAATTTATTATATTCAAGTACATTTCCAAATATGCATTCTCATATAGATCCATTTAACTTTAATTCATAATTAATTATTTTCGAGCATAGTCAAACACTTAAGATCAAATAAATAATTATGTATGTATATTCATAAATTGTAATTATGTAGAGAAGTCCAAGAGAGGGAATAGCCCTAGTTCATTTTCAGGTTGGATCTGGAAGTTGAACATTAGAGAGAGGGAAGTCTTAACACTTTTTAGTTAAAGAAACCCTAAACACCTAGGAAAATATACATGCTTGGTGAGTGAATAGATTAGTCTTGGTCTGTTGAGGTACAAGAGAGTTGGAGGGCTCTTCGTAAATTAATTCTTCACCCTAGTCGATTCTTTCCTAGCTTGGGGGTGGTCTCTCGCTGGAAGCAATATATGCTGGATAGAGAGCCAATTAGCTGGGTGGAACATTGCAGTCAAATATTTATTCGTCGGGTCATCGCAAATCAAATAAGTACTTGTTAAACATTATATATTTATTTTATCTATTTAAATTTAAGAATAAATAGTTCCCTTTCTTTATAAGTTTCATTTGCAAATAGTTTACTTATTGTTCAAATGAAATATAAGAGAAGGTTCTATAAATTAGTAAGGATTGTTGATTGTGCTTGGTATTCATTCCAATTATTTTAAGTAATGTAGTTCGTTAATTCATGTTGAACCTTGAATTGGAATTAATAAACATTAGGCAAGTAATATATGGAGATTATTCGAGGTTATGTTATGTGTTACTTTCATTAGAATAATGTTATTGTTAGTTTTATGTTGCTTTTATGAATTTCGGTGCTTTTATGGTTACGTTGATTTTATGCTTTCAAGGATGGAATATGCTATAATGTGTTGACCCTTTTTTTTTAATAGGTTGATTAAGTTTTTTTAATAAAATAAGTCTTTAATTGTATTGAGGAAAAATAATTACATCCTTAATAAATATTGCTTCACAAGTAGATATCGAAATATAATGTGTTGACCCTTTTTTTTTAATAGGTTGATTAAGTTTTTTTAATAAAATAAGTCTTTAATTGTATTGAGGAAAAATAATTACATCCTTAATAAATATTGCTTCACAAGTAGATATCGAAATAATATGGGTATGATAATAAAGGGGTTGTAACTAAAATATCAATGTCTGTTTTGTTTAGAATAATAAGGATTATTATCATGCTTGAATTCTTACAAAATGGGTGAAAGTTGATCGATATTGTCTGCATAAAATAGTTACTTTAAGAGGGATTATTACATTGTATTGCTTGAATGGGTTAGTATAAATAATTGATATGACCATAGGTTGTCAACTAATTTTTGTAAGAGATACCATTTGACTATAACTAAGGGTTGTAATTGCTAAGTTAACCCAGTAACTTCTTGTTGAAGGGATTTTACTACAATTGATTGTACATATAGAATGGGAATGATTTAATGTTTTGTACCTTATGCATAAGGATAGAAGTAGGAAGCACTACAAGGAAAATGCCTTGTAGCAGAGATTCTAGTGGAGGTTTTTAGTGTTACAATATTGGTCAAAATTTTCAGAAAACCCTCCACTACATCCTCTACCAATGGTACTGGATGTTTTAGTGGAGGCTTTTACAAAAATTTATTATAACTAAAAAATATCAGTGGCCGGAGGCTTTAGTGGAGGTTTTTTTCACCAGTGTGCTTCTTCCAAAGATGCACCAGTGCAGTTCTTCCAAAGATGCACCAGTGTGCTTTTGACAAAGATGCACTAGTGCGCTCCTATTCAAGATGCATCGGTGTGATTTTGACAAAGATGCACTGATGTGATTCTGTCAAAGATGCACCAGTGCACATCTATCAAAGATGCATCGGTTCGCTTCTGAAAAGATACACCGATGCACTTCAGTAAAAAATGCATTGGTGCACTTCTACCAAAGATGCACTAGTGCGCCTTCACCAAAGAGGAGCACCAATAATTTTTTTGCCGAAACCACACAAGTGCACATTTGTAATGAAGCACCAGTACACCTACAGTAAATAATCATATATGGACTTATACCAAAGATGATCATTGGTTTTCCCATACCAAAGAGGAGCATTGATAACAAAAAACAATTTTTTGTGTGCAGAAACCTTTTGAACATGCAAATAAAGGGATGTGATTTAATATATACATGATAATTTATTAAATGTAGTGATATAATAACTTTGATTTTGAATATTCCAAGTATTAGTTCATACCCTTGTTTATTAATAAATCTCTTATTTACAATTAAAAAATGAAATGCTTTCCTACTATTAAACAAAATTATAATTTTGGTTGTATGAAATATAATTTTATAGTTAAAAGCATATGGAATAAGACATTATCAATAAACATAAAAATAATATTATAAAAATGTATAATAATTAATATTGAAATGTTAAGAATTACAATTTAAAGTCATGGAGCAATGGTGCGCCTACAATAAAGAAGCATTGATGCACTTATACAAAAGATGAGAACTAGTGCACCTTAACAAACAATGAGCATCATTGTGCCCATACAAAATAGGAGCATTGATGACAAAAACCAATATGTTGTGTACAAAAACCTCGTAAACATGCAAATAAAGGGAGGTGATTTAATAAATACAAGATTATTAAAATGTAGTGATCTAATAAATTTGATTTTGAATATTCCAAGTATTAGTTCTTATTTTTGTTTATTAATGAATCTCTTATGTGAAATTTAAAAATGAAATACTTGATGAATTTTAAATTTTGATTGTTTGAAATAAAAAATTACAGTTAAAAGCATATATGAAATAACACATTATCAATAAAAATAAAAATAATATTATGAATTTTTTTTAAAATTAGTATTTAAATGTTAAGCATTACAATTTATAGTAATGGTGATGGAACCACCCATACAAAACCATGACGAGTGTCAAACCACTCCATTTACCACTTAGTGAGTGGCTCTCTTGCAATTACAAAACCACTCAATTGTTACACGAAAATTGTTTGATGAGAACTCTCCATAACCACTCATCCACTAGAGATAATATTCCTAACAATGAGAATCAATTCTCTTAGACCAAAGAAGAGCACTATTGTTCCCACACCTCAAAACATGACCACTAGTGCACTTATACAAAAAATTATCACCAGTGCGCCTTAACCAAAGATGCACTGGTGTGTTTCTGACAAAGATGCAACTGTGCGCTTCTGACAAAGATGCATTGGTGCAGTTTCGACAAAGATGCAATAGTGCGCTTCTGCCAAAGAGAAGCACCGTGAACATAAAATAGATTGTCATCAACAGAAAATGGTTTTCCGCGGGTACAAAAGCCTTGTTAACCTACAAACAAGCAAAGAAGAAAACCCCCATGGATATGCACCCATGCTGCACAAAAAAGTATCATTTTCTTTTCCAAACTTGATGCTCATTTGCTATCAATATATTTTGAAGAAAAATCTTAAAATGAATCCACCATTAACCTGCAAAATAGAGGAAAAAAGCCTCAAACCAACAAAAATGAACAACAAAACCAAATAAGAAATTATGAACAATAGTGGGAAAGGAAAAATAATAGAAATAAAATAGATAATGGGAAGAAATAAAATAATGAAGAGTTAAAAATGGTTTCTTAGCTACAATACTCTTCCTCTTTTGATTCTCTCTTGTAGAACCATGTGAAATGAAGAAATGAAACAAACCATCTTTTTCCCTTCTTAATATGTTTTTCTCGCTTCTTTCAAAAGTTTTAAAAAACATGCTTCTTTCAATACGCGGGGAAAACCCATATATTTTGATGTAAACCCTAAAATAAATCCACCATTAACCTTCAAAATAGAGGAAAAACCCTCAAACCAACCAAAACAAGCAACAAAACCAAATAAAAAATTAGGAACAATAGTGAGAAATGCAAAATAGTATAAATAAAATAGATAACAGGAAGAAATGAAACAATGAAGAGGGAAAAAATCGGTTTATTGGCTACAATATAATTTCTCTTCCTCTTCCTCTTTTACTTCTCTCTGCTAGAACCATGTGAAATGAAGAAATTAAAAAAAAAACTTATTTTTTCCTCCTTTGAAGACATTTTACCCACTTCTTTAAAACATTTAAAAATCCCGCTTTTTTCCATAAGTTAAAAAAAAACTTATTGTTCAGTGATTTTGTATATCAGAAGCACCAATGCGCCTAAACTATAAAAGGAGCACCAGTATGCCTAAACTGTAAAAGGAGCACCGATGCACCTTGACCAAATAGGAGCACTGACACCAATGGGCCTCAACATAAGAGGAGCACCGATGCAGAGTTTCAAAAGTGGAGCACTGATGTTTTATTTACAAAATAATATTGTTGCATTTTGTTCATGGAGGATTGGTGCACCCACTCCTTAAAAAGAGCACCAGTGTGCCTTCACCAAAGAGGAGCACCTCCACCGGTGCACCTTCACCAATGAGGAGCACCGACACCGGTGCACCTTATCCAAAGAAGATCACCTGTGTGCTATTACAAAAGTGTAGCACCGATTTTTGTTTGGCTAAACTCACATCGGTGCATATGGGTCATAGAGAACCAGTGCACCATTACTAAAAAAACACACTGGTGCGCCATAATGGTTTTGGGCACATCGATAAAATACATCTGCTAAAACCTTTGCCCATTTGCCTTCACTATACATGGAGAAGGGACATATTTTTTGGGCAGGTTCCGCTACAACCTCCGCTATAGGGCCTTTTCCTTTTACTGAATAATGGACACTAGTACATGTTGTAATGATACATAATTATTGATTTGATCTTAAGCGTTTGACTATTCTTGGTGATAATTAATGATGAATTAAAAGTTAAATCGATCTAAATGAGAATGCAGACTATGGAAACATACTTGAATATAATAAATTGGTGTTTGTGGTGGATAACTTATTGATTATCTAGAAGATGTTAAAGGAAAAAATTTATACCCCATATCCTAAATGTATATTGAGGGTATTGGGTATGTTAAAACTACCAAGAGAACTGATAGCTAACTGAAATATTATTTATGTTTCTTATGCTTCATTTGTTCCCTACGATGTGAAATTGTGACTTCAAAAGGGCTTAAGTCGAGAGCATTTGAATGCAACACATTAGGGCATGGGGGGAGATTATATCAAGAATAAGGCTTAGGTGGTGGTGAGAAAACCATGATGAGTGTGCAACAAATTTGAAAAAAGGAGAGATTAGGGATGAGGTGAATGGCTAAGGGAAATAGATTGTTGGGCAGTAGTAATGATAGGCTGGAGGAAAACATTCGAAACATAAGTGGTGGAAAGGAGGCAAAGGATTGAGGGAAAATTTTTTAGGGAGAGAGAGGGAACATATAGTCGTTGGGTGGCATATATCTACGATATCGGTGAGTAGCTCTGGTAGTACATGAGGGAATAAGGGAATAAGGGAGAGGGTACATGTGCTAGTATGGAGTGATAGCTTACCGAATAGTTCTTAGTGATACTATGATTAGGGTGTCGATCATAAAAGGAACATGAAATTGTGTGTAATTCATAGGGTGACGAGCTTCTTAGGTTAACAGAATGAGAGAGACAAAATGTTGAAATAATTAAAGGTCAACAATAAATGATGGATGAGCTAGATCATAGAGAATGTAAAAACAATAAATAAAGGAAAATTCTTTGAATTTGAGTGGGAATCAAGATTAGTTTCTTGGAATTTGATTGGAGTGAATTGGATATGCAATATAAAATGAATGATGAAGAGAGTGAATAAGAGGTAGGTTAGAGTCTAGAAAATAGAAAATCGATGGTTGAGTGTGAGTAAGGGGAGGAGGCTTGGAGATCATAGGCATAGAAATAGATATGAGTGGAGGAAGCAATAGATGGATCATAGTAATGCAAATGGAGGCAGAAAGGGCTCAAGTAGAAAAAAATGGTCATAATGTTGAAAACCGTGTGGCTAGATAAAAGAGGTGGAGAGAAAAATCATGGAAGGAAGTGGTAGTAATGGATAGTGGGATGACGACTAGGGGAAACATAACATGGGAGCGTGGGAGAAATTTTGGAGAACGATTTAGGGTTAAACGATGGAGCAGTAGCATATAGAGAGGATGTGAAAAAATATCAGATTAGGTCTTAGGACCATGCTCTGATACCATTTGATCTAAAATAGATAGGTGGGGCTCATGGTATGAGCCTCGCCTCTTAACTAACTCTAGAAAAGTAACTCAGAACTCAATTAATAAGATGAAAAGATAATATAGAAGGCATAATAAGAGTGA
Organism: Larix kaempferi; assembly: GCA_027924585.1. NCBI lineage: Eukaryota > Viridiplantae > Streptophyta > Pinopsida > Pinales > Pinaceae > Larix > Larix kaempferi. Next base: position 7,460,549 of record BSBM01000350.1, on the reverse strand, counting down.
TTTTCATTATGCCGTACAAATCCTTTATATAACATTACAATATGTCCACTATGACTTCGTAAAAAGGAGCTCATTAATGAATCTATAGTATTTAATAATAGATATCTAAACTGACTAGCTAACTAGAGGACTACAAAAATAGAGAGGTGTACCTCTCCTTGATCCACATGGGCCACATGTTGGCCTATATGGATCTTATAATCAAACATGCAAAACCATGGTCAACGAAGTAATCCATAGTAGCTATGGTGAAACAAAGTCAATGTTACCTAATTAAGTTTAAAAATACGCAACCAAGGTTTAGTAAAGTAAACTCTGGTTAAAAAAATTGAACAATAGTAAACCATTGTACATTCCTTAGCTAGACAAAGTCAACCGTGGTTGTGGTCAAACTTGGTCAACCATTGTTTGACTGTATCCATCAACAATGTTTAACGATGGTTAAACATGGAAAAACTTGGCTAACATAAGTAAACCATTGTAAACCATGGTGATATAAAGTCAACCATAGTCAATGAAGGTCATGAAATATACCATGGTGAAATAATATGTATGCATGGTTCACTATGGGTATGCTCATTTGTTAGGTCTTGTTTAAAGTTTGTTTAGTACAAGTATGGAACCTTTTTACAAGGGAGGTTACTTTGGAGAGTAGTTCTATTGGGATATGATGGGTCTCTACTAGGTGATGTTGGAACTCTAGTAAAACCCTCACTCTATGTTGTTTGAAACTGCCTTAGGCTATCATCATTGTTTTTTCTTTTGAAGATTAAATGAATATGTGTTGAAAATGAGATTCATTACTTGTTTTCATTTTGTAATGTATGGAAAGATAACATATTCAACATATGAATAGGATAAAAAATTAGATGAGTTGTAGGAAGTTTCATCTCTTGATAGATGCAGTTCACTCACTGTTGAGTTAGAAAATTACTTCTAGAATTTCATCCACATTGTAACAGATTACAGTTTCTTTAGATATATCTATATGTTGGTTATGGTATTTGTTAAGATGATCAAGTTAGGAAAATCTGTATAGATCAAATTTCCTTGCAGGATTTATTGTGTATTGCCACAAGTGAAGATGTTATTAAAAATATAGAGAAAAAATGTTTGAGAGTGTGGATAATAGTTTAGTTGAAAAATAGGGATAGAAATTTATTGCAAATTCATATATAGAATATAAAAAATCTAAAATTCAAGCTGCAAAATGTGCTTCAATGTCATATGTTAGTGATGCCCATCTTGAAAGTGTCCATAAAAGTGTAAAAGAAGATTGGAGAGATGGAAATCATGCTCATGAAGAGAAGACTTTTATTAAATATTTCAACAACCACACATAGGAAAAGAATTCCACATTTTATTTAATGAAAAACGGAGGTTATTTGTTGAATGATATGGGAAAGTGCAAGAAAAAGGAAAATGCAATGAATGGGAGAAAAGAAAATTCAATAACCAAAATTCCTACACAACCAAAATTGAGTAATATTGAAGTTTATAGGGTCAAAATATTCCCAATTTGTCAAATATTCACTTCATCCACCATTATACCACTGTGAATGCTTACATGGATAATTTCCTTACCCAAGTATATAAGATAGAGAAAGGTTGAGTGTCAAGCACTAACCTCTCGACAAGTTTTTTATTGTGAAAAACGTTTCGCACCTATAGGCTTGTTAGGGTTACACCATTCAAACTACAAAATCCACCTGAATAACATAACACAATTTTCTCTCTAACAACCCTTTGATGGTTGATATTTTTTACAATCTTCTAGCCTTGAAGGGATGAAATCTTTGATTATTGATCTTGTGATTTCATTTTTAATGATATTATGAGAACTATTTTATTTTAATTAAAAAAATGTGAAATGATAATTCATTATTCATTACTTACTTTGTGTTTTGAAATTGGAATAAAATGGAGATTCATATAAAAATCAAGCTTTGAATTCCAATCAATAAATATTTTTTGTACATTACTGTTTTATAAAATAAAATAGTGAATTTTATTAAACCCAAATTTGGTTGCAGGAGAAACACATTAAAAATTATAAAGGTGATATGGTTTTCTATATATTTGATCTTGAAAGTAAGGAATAAGGAGATGTGTAATTCAATAGTGAAATGTGATATGTGAAATGTTAAATAATTAGATATGAAATTTAAATGGAAATTAAAAAATAGTCAATTTTTACATATGAACAAAATTCCTTTCAAATGGATATTTGATTTTGAGTAAAATATTATTACCAGCATAGATCCATCTTAAACCACGACCTATTAAGTTTTGAGTGTTATAAATTCCATAGAAATCATTTCTCATTTCCATTTTTGGATTGGTAAAAGCTGCAATAGACTCACTGGATGTTTATGTTAAGCCTTTACTTGTTGGCATTCCAAACTACGAGCAATGTATTCAACAATCACTGATTTCATTCAGGAATAGAAATACTAATTTCTTACTGTGGTAATAATTCTTTGGTACCCTGGTTGTCTAGATTATGGCTTCTTATGGAATTCATTCATAATCATTTCTTTGATTTCTGGTGATTAGGAACATACAACCTACCCTTGTAGGTGAGTAGCCCATAATTGGTGATACTGAAATCCTCATTTTGTTGTTTTGTTCCCTCTATTTGTAGTCCAGACCATACCTTTTTGTAGTACTCATCTTATCGATAGGAATTTTGTATTCTAACCCCAAGCTCAGCTTCTACAGTGCTAACACTTGTTGCGCATAGTAGCCAAACTTTCCTACAGAGAACATTGGCAACTTTGTTCTCCTTATGTTTTATGTGCCTCATTTCAAAGTGATATTCTGTTAGAAAATCCAACCATCTTTCCTATTGGGAATTTAGGTTCCATTGACAAACTAGATATTTCAATCCAATATTATTGGTTTTTAGAAAAAAAATATCCTTCCAATTAGGTGATTTCCCCAAATTATCAATGTGTGGATTATTGCTTCAAACTCTAGGTCATGGTTTGCATAGTTCCTTTCATGGTCCTTATGCTTTCATGACTCATAAAAGATAACTCGATCGTTCTGCATTAGCACTCCTCCTAATCCTTCCTTGAATGCATCTCTACACACAAAAAAATATCCTTCCAATTAGGTGATATCCCCACTAGATATTAGCAAAAACTATCCTTCCAGTTAGGTGATATCTCCACATTCTCACTATGTGGATTATTACTTCCAACTCTAGGTCATGGGTTGCATAGTTCCTTTCATGGTCCTTAATATTTGATGACTTGTAATAGATAACATGATAATTATGCATTAGCACTCCTCCTAATCCTTCCTTGAAGGAATTTTTACAAAACAAAAAATCCTCATAGGGATCTACAATTTTTAAGATAGGGGAAGTAGTTAGTAGCCACTTCAGCTCCTGAAAATTGGCCTTGAATTTCTCTGTCCAAACAAATTTGGCTTCCTTTTTCTACAAGGAGGTTATGGGGTGAGCAATCTTTGAGAAATATTTCAGAAATATGTGGTAGTATCTGACTAGTCCCATGAATTGTCGAATGTCTACTAGATATGTGGGGGTAGGCCATTCCATGATGGATCTAATCTTGTATAGGTCCACTATGACCCCTTGTTCTGACATTTCATGTCCCACGTACTGAATCTCCTCTTGAAATAAATCACACCTAATCAAATTGGAGTAAATATGGTGTTCTCGCAAGATCTACAGAACCATCATCATATATTCTTTGTGCTCCTCCTCCATCTTAGAATAAATGAGTAAATCATCTATGAACACGAGAAAAAACTTATCTAGATACTTATTTAAAAAATGTGTTCATGAGGCACATGAATGTAGCAGGTGCATTAGTGAGTCCAAAAGGCACCACCACAAACTCATAATGTCCATATCGTATTCTAAAAGAAGTATCATGAATGTCTTGATATGTTATCTAAATTTGGTGGTATCCATATCCCAAATTAATTTTAGAGAACACTTGCCCCTTGGACTTGATAGAATAAATAATCTATTCAGAGTAGAGGATACATGTTCTTTATTGTTACATTTTTAAGCTATCGTTAGTCTATACACAGTCTCAAGGTTCTGACCTTCTTTTTAACAAATAGGACTGGAGCTCCCTATTGGGCCTCTAAATTAGCTTATTCTACATAGTAGTTTTGGTTATCATTCTCATTAGACTTATACCTTTGTTCCCAATTCCACCTTTTTGTCATCATAAACCCTTGAAAACCATGATTATATCCTTTTAACATATGTAAGGTTGGGTTTCTATTTTGTACCTAATATTTGAATGATTAAGCAGGATTTGATCATTAATTATGGTAGCTGATAGAAGATTGTGGGTTCTTGATCTATTTTAGGTTTTGTGACTATTACAAGTATTAGGAAAAATTACATGTGTTTGGTTATTTAAAAGTTTTTGGAAAACTTGTAAACCCAATAGCTATGGGTACCTGTAGCATTGCAAAAAAGAATATGACACATGGTTTTTATCCAACCTTGCATGGACCAGGTTATGTTACTCTTTATCCTAAAGATTTGGCCACATCATTGCCATAGGAATGGATTAAATGAAGACTAGTTTCCTAATTCTAATAATGCGTAGTTTCTCTTGAATTAGTGTATCTCTTGATCCTTTGGATCAACAAATCCCCTATAAATTGTTATGAATTTAATGATCATCAAAATTTAATGGATATGATGGAGTTGATTTAATTGATTACAAGTTCTGAGTGATGTTTTGATTTAGTTGAATTTAGAATTACAGTTGACTTTGTCTCAGACTAGCTCTGCAGAGATTGTGTTCATTTGTCATAAATTTACGTACCTTGGTTGACAATTAAATAGTTAGAATTAAATAAGCATATAATTTTTACCAACATTTTTGGAACTGTTGTGAGTGATGGTATGGACATGGATAGAATATATAGTTAGCTATTAATACTTTCAAAGTGTGTTGTGTGTAAGCTGGCTGCAAACATTCAAACAAAGAAGAGGATCAAATAATCAGATGAGAGGTAAGAACCTACACTAAAACTATTGGTAAAATAAGGTTAGTATTCCTGTTGTTACACCACTGGTGAAGACATTCTGAACCTTTTTCATGTTCGTAACGAATGAATAGGATTAGGGATAAGAGAGGAAGATTTAGTAGTAGGGTAGGATTGGAATCTGGAAATAAAAATACTTCATCTTCTCAAAACAAGAAAACACTCCCATTTCAAACTACTAACAAATTGTATGGAAATATAAATTTAATAGGGAGCCTTCCAGAAGAAGAAACTATTGTGTTGCAGGTTGATTTACACTAATTGTTAAAGAGATGCAACCTACAAAGTCACATGTTAGAGGTAGGTATAATTGAGGAAAATTTTTAGGTACAATCCTAACACCTGTGATTGTGGAATATGTACATTTAGAACCAATAGCTGGCGTTTCTCTTGAATCTATTCTTAGAGAATTTTTAAACGGAGATCCACCTTCAATTCAAGCATTTGTTGATGAAATATACAAGGAAGTATATGGTGAAGCTTTTGATAACCCAATTTTTGTACCATCTCTTTCAAATTTAAGTTTGAACACTATGGGATATAATGATCAAGGCTCAAACCATGAAGGAAATGAGAAGAGAGATTGAGATCTAGGTGAAGCAACCTTTGGATTCCTTATTTTGGATAATATAAGAGGTATTGCTATGAAAAATATCCCTCCATCCATTTTTCTTAATTTCATGGTATGCCTACTAAAGATCCTAATGCTTCTCTATTTCCGTTTGACATATTATGTAGAAGCTATAATTATAATCAAGATGGACATAAACTGAAATGATTTCCTGCAACATTGTAATATTATGCACTTAGGTGGTTTATGGGGTTGGCTTATGACTCAATCACTACATGGGATGATATCAAATGAGACTTTCTCAAGAAATACCATGATTACTGCAAGGATAGGAATTCCAAAGAAGATATTTTTATTATGCAACAAACAGAGGAGGAGAGTTTAGAGGATTTTGTGGAAAGTTTTTATATAATTTAAAAAAAAAGATAAGCATGTAGGTTTGAATGAAGATACAATTAGGACTCTGTTTTTGAGGGGATTTAGGGATGAATTTATATATTTGTTGAATATAATTCTTTGTAGGGATGTGTCTCAATTTTCTCTTATGGAAATCCATGATTTGTGCAAGAAATATTCGCGAAGTAGGAGCAAGAATAGAAAAGGACTTTGAGACCCCATATCTCGGGTGACCAAATCAACCACTAGAGGGGTTTCAATGGATGAAATTTGGAATTTACTATAAAATTTCAAAATAGATCTCTTAGGACAAATTGGTTCAAAATTAGAGACTTTTAAGACCAAGAAAAGACAAGAAAAATAAAATGAGGAAGATGTTGTTTTGTCAATACTTTTTGCTAGATACAGGAGGAAGAAACCTCTAAGGGATTTTCCACTTGATAATGTGCAGGTTTTTTGCTTATGTCCTGAAAAGAAATCCACATACAGGTTCTTTGTATTCCCTTAATTGATGGTTGTCTACAATGGAGGAGATGGAGTCGCTAAAACAGTAAATTTTGTGGCTCAAAATAAGCCTTGGAAACCTCGTGGAGCTCCAGGTAACTTTAATTCACAAGATTATATTACATTACATCTCCTTATGGACCCACTACATAATCTCGGCAAATTCCTGCACCCTGGTACCCAATACAAAATCAATATCAAACTTGCCAACATAATTGAAGAAGAAACGACCCTAGAAATATGAAATTTTATAAATATCCAAAGCAACAATATCCTCTTCCATAGTAGCAATGCCCCCATCCATCATAGCAACAATATTTTAAGAAACCAAATTCCCAACCCTATCCCATGTCTCAACAATAACCTCAATATTTTGCGCAATAGTATCCACAAAACCAACAGACATATCCACCTCAACAACAACAATTTTCCCGATCTTAGCCTTTAGCACTCCCACCAAATCAGACACCTCCTTTCCCACCCCAAATACTAGCTCAACTAATACCAAATCCAAACAATATGGTAGTTCATTCAGTTGGAAATGTTGAACTCCAAAATTTTCTAGCATATGCAGTACAATTGAAATATGGAAGAGTATGTAACCCATCATCTATAGTTTTCATAGAAGAGACTAAAAAATTGGAAAATGGAGATCAAGAAGACTTTCCTAGGAAATATGAACATATGAATACTGAAAAACAAAATAGACTTGTAGAGGAATTGCAATTATAGAAAGAACCTTCTATCAAGACATGAATAACATGATCACCCAAAAACCATCCTTATCATGAGAGGTTTGCTGTGGAAAAACTGGCCCCTATCCCTAATTTCAACTTCCTATATGAGATTAGGAATGTTTGTGTTTGAATTCCATTACTACAAGTAATTAGGGACATACCAATTTTCACCCAGACCATAAAAAAATTACGTGTTAAAAATACAGGTAGGGAAAATAAGGATCGTCCTACCATCAAATCATGAAGTCATTCAGCTGAGGTGTTGTGTGGAAAACTTGCAGTTGAAAAGTATGTGGACCTTGGAAATCTTGTAGTTACTGCCCACATCAGATATTTTTCCATAGCCAACACACTTATAGATCAAGGAGATTCTATGAACATGATGACCACATTGACCATGGATATGTTGCAGATCCCAAATCTTTGACCAAATCATACATTTGTGGAGTTAGAAGACAGTTCTGAGGTCAAACCTACATGGGTATTGGAAGATGATGTTGCCTCTTTGGATTCTTGGGAGTATCTTGTCAATTTTTTTGTTATTGCACCCAAGTTCAGGAGGGAACTCCATGATCCTAGTTCGACCATGGATGGACAAAACCAATGCTCTCATTAGCCATAGGTCAGGAGAAATGACCATTTCTAATGGAAATTATGTCAAGAATATCACTTTGTACCCTACGACCCAACCTCTAGCAGAAAATATTCTAGGGATAGAGGATTTGTATGGAAATGACAATGAGGAAATTATTCATCGCATTCTGACCATGGAACATGCCATGAATCTAAAATATAATGCAACTGAAAACTTGATTAATAATTGCATTTCCAATCCTCAATTTTCTCAAAATTTTGAGGAACAAAACCCATTCTTCAGGAAGGAAAACCTAGATTATCTTTTGGCCCTCGATTTTCAATAAATCTACATAGTAATAGACTTACACTCAACCTTTAAAGAAACACTTACTGTAAACTATGTCTCTAAATATTTAATTAAAACAGTTGAAATTATGTCATGGAAAATATGAATATAAATTATGAATTAACATAATCAAACGAAACATAATTAATTCAGATTTTGCATAAATATCATGAAGCTTTTGACTGAGAATATAATGACATGAATGCCATACACCATGAAACATGTATCCACCAAATTTACATTTAGGAAGATGCCAGAACTGTTAGGAATCCTCATAGGAGGATGAACCTATCCCTTAGGGAGGTCATTAAAATAGAGTTGTAGGAATTGTTGATGTTGGTTTCATTTATCCTATTTTAGATAGTCAGTGGGTGTCACCCCTGGTTATAGTTCCCAAGAAAAATGGAAAGTGGCATGTGTGCATTGACTATCAAGAATTAAACAAAGCCACCCTTAGAGACCATTTCCATCTTCCATTCGTTGACCAAGTCCTGGATACATTGTCAGGGAAGAAATATTTTTCTTTCCTTGATGGATTTGGTGGGTACAATCAAATTAGGATCGCCACTGAAGACCGAGACAAAATCAATTTTACATGCCCTTGGGGGACCTATTCCTATAGGATACTACCCTTTGGATTATGCAATGCACCAGCTACTTTCCAAATATTTGTGCTTGGCATCTTCTATGATTTGATCCATGAGTGTGTGGAGGTATACATGGATGATTTTACTGTCTATGGGAACTCTTTCGAAGAAGCCTTATAGAACATGGACAGGGTTTTAGCCCACTGCCAAGAGAATAACCTTGCATTAAGTAATGAAAAATGCAATATTTTGTTAACTAAAGGTATAGTCCTTGGTCATCACATATATTTTCTAGGTATAAAGGTCGACCCAACTAAAATACAGGTGATTGTCAATTTGGAATCCCTTGCAAATTAGAGAGAAGTAAGAAGTTTTCTAGGTCATGCAGGGTATTATAGGCATTTTAATGAGAATTTTATCAAAATTGCTTCACCCATGTTCAAGCTACTTGCAAAGGACTTTTATTCTATTGAGATAATGACTGACAACAAGATTTTGAAATCCTAAAATAGAAGTTGTCTTCCACCCCTGTCTTTAAGAGGTCCCGATTGGAATTTACCTTTTCATATTTTCACAAATGCTTATGATTCAGTCATAGGAGTTGTTTTGGGTGAAAGAGATAATACACTGTCTTATGATATTTATTCCATCCGTAAAATATTTACTCCAGCTAAATTGAATTATATTGAACTATTGAAAAATAATTTCTTGCAGTTGTATATGGTATTAATAAATTTAGGCATTATATAACCGGATATGAATTTTTTGTGCATATTGACCATTCTACAATTAGGTACCCCATGAATAATCCCATCATTGACGTCAAGGTCACAATATGTTTTTTGTCACTTGAATAATTCAACGTTACTATGCTAGACCGACCATGAAGGGAAAATTAGGTTGCATATTTTCTTTCTCAGTTGTTGAATACATGTGAAGATGTTCCAACGGAAGATAAATTCCCTAATAAAAATTTATTTGTTGTATCCATCAAATATCCTTGGTTTGTTGATATAGCTAATTATCTATATGCAGAAAGGTTTCCTTCCCACTTACCTCATATAGAAAATAAACATATTATTAGAAAAAGGGCATCTTATTCTTGGGTTTAGCATGATTTATTTTATACTGGTCTTGACTTAGTCATTGGTAGGTGTGTTTGTGAGGACGATATTTTTGAAATTTTGAAGTCTTGTCATAATAAGTTGTGTGAAGGCCATTTTGCAATTAAGAGGACATTGTGTAAATTTCTGCATAGGGGTTATTATTGGCCTTCAAGCTTCAAGGATTCCCAGAGTTATGTGAAATCATTTGATAGCTATAAGAGAATGGAAAAGACTATAATAGTTGTTGAAATTCCTTTGCAGCCTCGAGTTCATTTGAGACCCTTTGAAAAATGGACCTTGGAATTTGTTGGTCCGATTAGTACTCCATCAAAAGGTAGAAGATACATCATGGTAAGTACTAATTACGTAACCAAATGGTCTGAGGCCAAAGCTTTAAGTTGTGCAACTGAAAAATATATGGTAGACTTTCGTTATGATGATATTTGTGTAAGATTTGGTGTTCCTAGGGAGATAATGATTGACCAAGGTGCTCAATTGTGTCCAATTCCACCTTAGAATTCAAATTTGATGGAGTTACAACTCATGTGGGGCCCAACTCAACCTCCTTATGCACCCTCCTTGTCCAATATTTCCTAATGTTGCATCAATTCACAATTTGGACATCAACTATACAAATATTTGAGTCACATCACTACCTTGATAATTTTGCATGACTTTACCAAGTGACTTAGGCCAATGCATCCCCTTAGTCCAATGGAGTGGTCCATAACAAACATTTGGGGACATTACATTTTATGAAATAAAAGAAAAAATCATTCTTTCTCTTACCCTTTTGTTTGATAAAGAATGCAAAAATCATGTTAGCTTAGGTTTATTTTTCATGCACACGCATTGCAGTAATTTTTATTTCCAGTACTTGCTTGGTTTAGTTTGAATCTTTTTTACTTTTATTTACTGGTTTTAGTTTATTTTATTTTTATTTCCATTTTGAATTGCTATTAAGCTTTCCCTAAGTCTTGGTACATTCTTTTTTCACATACTTGTTTGCAAAAACTAGTAACAACAACCACATTAGTTTATCAGAAGGTTCTTTGATAAGGTGTCATATTAACCACTAGGTGCACCTTAGTGGTGCTCATTTAGATGTCAAGTTGAAACAAATTTTATCGGAGGTATAAGTGAATATGTGGATTGTAGTGGAAGATCCTATTCCACAATTGGAACATCCCATTGGTATAAATTATTGGTCTTATGTCCAATTAGTGACAACCAGTACATACACTAAACACAAACTCCCAAGGACAAATTCATCTCATGGATGTGAAAATAAATAATGTTCTAGTGAAGATGAGGATGAACATCAATTCCTAAAATGATCCAGGTGGATATTGGTGGCCACCCACCTTTCCAACTGGCTCAAAACAGTTTTATGGCAATTTTGGTATTGTACTATTTTTAGCAGTTTTTCGGGTCCTGAACTTCCGGGGCCGTTTTGAGGCCCTAAACGACCTTTTTTGGCAATTTGGGGGGGCCATATGGATGCCCCCGACATATATCTAGCCCCAGTCAAAAGTTGTAAATCTCGGATAGACCTTTCCAACGGGCTACCGAGCACCCCAGACGGAGATCATATGCAAAAGTTACGACCCCAGGAAGTTGATGTACTAACTTACCCAAACGGGGCCCACATGACTTTTGGCGCTTCATCTCCTAGGGTTAGGTTTTTGGATGTCTAGGGTTCTTGACATTCCTGTTTATTGTAAAAGGCCTTGAGAGCCTCATTGGAACCATCTTCTTGCGAAATGAGCGCAGCCGTCACATCTCTTCTCAGAGATAAGCCGCCACCATTCCAGCAAGCTTGTTTTCCACTGCATTTTACAGTTCTAGCTTATTTCCTTATTGAATAGAAAACCAATTTTACTGTATCTCTGTTATTTTGTGTTAAGCATCTGATAATAATCTGTATTCATTTCGTTCTGCGCATAAAATCCGGATCAGTGGTATCAGAGCGGTCTGCTCCTTGTCGTCTTAATGCATGTCCCCAACGAGGTCAAGCTACAAAGAATTGGGTCTCGAGCTTGTTTCTCTTGAGGACAAAAGCTTTCGCACGCCCAAGTGACCTCTCATGGCAGGAGAAAAGAAAGATGACGGGATAGGAGATCCTATCAAAATGTTGCTTGAGGAAGCCCTCACGCAGCAGAGGAACGAAATGATGGATAATTTTGCACAAATCCTTCGGCGACTACCAACAAGCGATGCATCTTCCTCGAGCGGAGGCGCCGCCCCCTTCAAGGTACAAATCAACTTCGATATCCCTATATTTGAAAGAAAGATAGACGCAGATGCTGTAGATAAGCGGTTGAATCTACTAGAAGGGTATTTTTCTGTCCATAACTTTTCGAATAAAGAAAAGATTACTTTTGCGCTCCTCAAAGCCGTTCCCCATGTCAAAGATTGGTGGGAAACATTCTACGAGCAAAAGGACACAGAAGAAGCCTCATTATTTTCAGTCACGGCCACCTGGGAATCCTTCAGGGATGCTATTAAGGAACAATACTACCCTGTTGGAAGTTATGACGACTTGTATACCAAATGGACCACACTGCGACAAGAAAGAGACCAAGCAGTGCCAGAGTTCACAAATATCTTCCATACCTTTTTCACCAAGCTGGGTATCAAAGATTCAGAGCGACATCTGGTGCTCAAGTATCGCGGTGGTTTGCATAGATACATCCAGACCGAAATGGAATTTCTAGACATCTCTTCCTTGGGCGCGGCCTATCGATATGCCCTCAAAATCGAGCAGAAGCTCAAACAAAAGATGCGGTAATTTGGGCCTAGGAACCCTTCACAGCAAAAGACAGGAAAGGGCGGCCCCAACCCACAGAGTAAAGGACAGAGCAAAGATGGACAGTATCAGGACAACCAGTCCAAGCCGCAAGCAAAGAAGGACTCCGGAAAAACAAAGAAAGATACCGGGAAGTGGTGCGACTTCCATAAGAGCCCTTGGCATAACACTACCGATTGTCGCTCAAAGCAGTCGCTGGTGGCCGAAGTAAAAGCATCCAAATCAGATGCGGGTTCTGACTTTGAGTCCAAACCAGAAAGGGGAAGACGGATCATTGATGCGGAACCCAGTGCCACCATTGCTACCACCAAGCTCCAGCCTGATGAACCAGATGAGCCAGAAGAAGGAGAACGCCTCTTCCATTCACAGATGTG
>BSBM01000350.1:6800000-6837500 GCA_027924585.1 Larix kaempferi | reverse complement strand
GATGATGATGATGATGATGATGATGAAGCTGTTGCTACTGCTGATGATGATGATAATGACCATGAAGATGATGATGAAGACCATGAAGATGATGGTGATGACGATGACAATGATGATGATGAAGACCATGAAGATGATGGTCATGACAATGAAAACAATGATGATGAAGGTGATGATGATGATGATGATGACAAAAAATAGGGTCTTACCTATCCAATGCACTTGTTGATCACTTGGTTGATGGATTGAGGGAGTTTTTGAGTGCAAATTGTGAAAATGGTGCTCTCTTGCTCTGCGCATGCGATGGGTGAGTGAGACTCAGCCATGTTTTTTTTAATTATCTTAATAAGATCACGTGCATGCTTTTGTGCGCATGCGCACGTTTGAGCACACACATGCTAAAAATGCGCACATGCACAAAAGCGCACATGCCCCCCTGTTCGGTACCGACCCTAACAGCGTGTGCGTTCTTCCTTAGACCTGTGTGCACCTCTATTTTATCCCCGCTAGCATGGCCTCGTTGCAATACTTTCGGGGAGCATCTTTGCACGCCCACCCTTATGTAAGTTTAATGTTTATATTAATTAGTTTAATGTTTATCCTTTGGTTAACAACCAGCCATCTCCACAAAACTAAGAGGTTAGCTACACCTACCAGCCACTTTACTAAATCAAGAGTGCTCTAAAAATTCATTTTAAAGAAAAACTATGAAAGATGTTTTTCCTTATTTTCAATAACAAGAAGTAAGCCTTTATCTGAGAAGAGAAGTTTATGGGGTTTTGAAGCTTTTGGAGGGTTGTGGATTGTATGGTTTTTCCAAGGGAGGGAGAGGGCACAACTCTTAGGCGCAAACCAATGATCCCAATGATGGATGCGAGAACCTGATCCTCGTTTCCTTGATTGTGTTTACTTAAATTATTTCACTTGTGGATTGGAGGTGGGCATTGCCCATTCATCTTATTGTCTGTTTGATCTGTTAAGAAAGAATGCTCCTCTTGGGAGGATAGGTCTAGACTTGAGTTTAAATTTAACTTTTTAATTTCTTGCTTAGCACAGAGCACAACTCCTTGATGAGAATCCTAGGGTCGTATTCATAAGTCCTTAACTATATATATATATTTAATAATATTCTTATCATTTGTGAATGGAAAAAGGGCGCATCCCTCTTCTATGGCCTTAACTATATTATGTTTTCACTTCTCCGTGGATAGAGAAGGAGGGCATTGTTTTCATCTTGAATTTTTACTACTTGATTACTCTCTGGTCACCCTCTTAGCATAAGAGGATTGAGGGCGTAGCCCTGTTATAGTGCTAGTACACAGTAATTGTATATGTTCTTTCGAGTAGTCAACTGTGAATAGACTCTCTTCCAAGAGAGCTGAACTCTTTTGGATTTTGACAAATTGTTTTAGATAGAGGGGAGGCCATAGACCCTAGGATCCTCGATGTATGTTCTCGTATTGATTGCTAGTCTTCGTGGAGTAATACCTCTACTAGAGGTTTAACACGTAAGATGGGATAGTGTCGATCTATAAGTTTCTTACAGGTTATCATTATGGTTGCATGACAATGGGTTTGGGGAAAGTGAAACCTTAGAACCCACTGAAAATTGTTGATGTATTTGTAACTTCAGAAGATATTCACTTGTATATTACATTTGTACTTTATTGTATATCCAACAGAGATGTATTATTCCTCTGATTGGAAGTGTTGCAAGTTACATTGTAAGTGTCGTCATTTGTATTGATGGGTTATTAGACCACCAGTGTGGTGTCAGCCCTAGTTAGGTCATATGGTTGGGTTATTATGCTTCCTTAGGAAGTTGACCCTATTGGTTTATGGGTAGGTCAAGTCAATGTATAAATAGAGGGTGTGCCTCTCTCATTCTATTCATTCACTCACTTCTCAAGCTCACATAGCTAAGAGAGAAAGTGGCGCACATGTGGAGAAGGAGAAGTATCGACTAGAGACATCTCTTTGGGTTTGATCCTTGTGATCTTGTATTGGGGATTATTCTATCTCTGAGGAAGTTGCAGGGTTTTTCACCTTCTTGGTTTTCCCTGAGGAAACTCTATGTCTCTTGTGTGCTTGCAGTATTGTGTCTATGATTGATATGTTGTACATGTTATTCTCTTAGTGATCCTGAATGATAATGGAATGAAATTATCCAAAAATTAACATGGAATCAAAGCTGACCTAAGAAGAAGGAACTGTGCAGCTGCGCAAGCTAGGGATTCTTAATATTTGGGTTTCTCTCCATAGATCATTAAAGGAAAGAGGCTATATTGAATCTCCTAGCAAGGGCACATCTTTCTGTCAAGACAAAATTCAATTATGAGCACTTTTCGTTTTGACCTAATCTCTATTGCAGGAAATTAGGGTTTCAAAAAAAGTTGGAATTTTTGGAATCTGAATCCACGGTTGGATACTCCTCAAGAAAATCAAAGTTTAGAGCATTGGATCGAACTTTTTGTTTGGGAAGAAGGGTGGGCTTTATCAAACCCTAGTTCGGGGTCCTATCCATTGAATCCAGAAGTTTGAAAGGCAATTTTGAGGGGTCAAATTTTGCAGATCTCAAAATCTAAGTATACCAACTTGACCAGCTCAGCAAGGCGCATCTTTCTATCCTTTCATAAGTTTGAATTTCAAATTTTAAATTTTTGAGGGTTTCTCTGAGAAACCCTAATCCAGCTCCAGATCCAATTTTCAACAAATCAAGTGGTAAGACCTAATAACTTTTCTATTTCCATTTGAAGTACTCTTTAATATGTCTCACCACACCAAGCTTGAGGATAAGATTGAAGGGGATGATAATTTCCGAGCCTAGAAGAATAGGATTGGGTTAATCCTAGAAGAGAATGAGTTGGACACTTACATAAGTGAAGAGGTTCATGTCCCAGAGGGAGAAGAGGCTAAATCCTTACACAAGAAAAACTTGGTCAAGGCTAAGAGAATCATTGTTGATTATATCAAAGACCATCTCTTACCTCATGTGTCTTCCTTAAAGACACCTAAGGAGATGTCTGACTCCTTGACCAAGTTGTTTGAAGGAAAGAACATAAATCAGAAGATGACTCTACAGAACCAATTGAAAGGGGTAAAGATCCAGAATGGAGAGACCATTCAATCCTACTTTTCTAAGGTCTCTCAAATCAAGGAACAACTTGAATCTATGGATGAAGTAGTGGAGAATGGTGAAATCGTAATGACCACATTGAATGGCATACCTAGGTCATGGGACTCCTTCATCCAAGGAATCTATGCAAAAAGGAAATTGATCTCTTCCAGTAGACTGTGGGAGGAATGTTCACAAGAAGAAGCTAGGCTTGTGGCTCGAGAAGAAAAGATGGGAAATGAAGATCAAGATCTCACAACAGACACCAAGAAAGGAAATTCCAAGAGGGAGCAATCTTATCACAAGAAAACTCCACACCATCATCATAGAGATACGAAAGATCTAAGATGTTTTACATGTAATGAGAATGGACACTTTTCCTCAGAATGTCCTAAGAACAAAAGGAACAAAACCAACAACTTCAACAAGAAGAGAAAGAGCAACAAGAAGAGATATCATGCTCATGCTGCTGAGGATGAGGAACCTCCCAAGAAGAAGACTAGAGCAGAAAGTGATGACTCATCAAGTGAAGATGAATATGTTCTAATCTCTGCTCTCACAGATACTATCTCTCATGGATGTGATGATTGGCTTATTGATAGTGGGGATTCCAAACACATGATTGGGTTTAAAGAATCCTTTGTAGATCTATTTGAACATGAGTCACCTCATAAGGTAAAAATTGGGGATGACTATCAATATCCTATGAGAGGAAGTGGTGAAGCCTCCTACAAACTAGACTCTGGGAAGTCCTTGAAGATGAAAGATGTTCTATATGTACCTGGACTCAAGAAGAATCTTCTCTCCATATCATTTTTGGATGCAAAGGGCATTAGAGTTGCATTTGTGGATGGCCAAGTACTCATGTGGCCAAAGGGTAAGACCATAGATGATGCAGTAGTGATTGGAGAGCAAGAGGGAGGATTGTACAAATTGAAGGGACAACCTGAACATGCCATGGTACATGAATCCATGGAGCCAAGTGAACTTTGGCATAGAAATATTGCACACATGCACTATAGAGCACTACCAATTGCAAGCAAAGCAGTAGAAGGTCTTCCTGAAATCTAGCCAAAGCATGAAGGTGTTTGCAAAGGATGTGTAAAAGGGAAGAACAAAAAGAAAGAATTTCCAAGCAGTGAAAGAAAAGCAAAAGGAATCTTGGAAATTATCCACTCTGATGTATGCGGTTCGATGTCATCCAGTTCTCTGAGTGGGTATGTATACTATGTCTCCTTCATTGATGATTTATCTAGGAAGACTTGGGTTTATTTCTTGAAGAATAAAGATGAGGTATTTGATAAGTTCAAGGAATTCAAAGCCTTGATAGAAAATCAAACTGATAAGAAGATCAAGACCTTCAGATCCGATAATGGCGGAGAATTCACTTCAGGTGATTTCAAAAAGCTATGCAGTGATTCAGGGATTAAGAGGGGGTTGACTGATCCCTACAATCCACAACAAAATGGAGTTGCAGAAAGGAAGAATAGAACTATCATGGAAGCAGCATGGGCAATGCTTCATGACCAAGATCTGCCTATGCATCTATGGGAAGAAGCAGCTAGGACAGCTGTATATGTGCAGAATAGAACACCCCACAAGATACTTGACAAGAAAACACCAGAAGAAGTTTTTTCAGGTAAGAAACCTAAAGTTAGCCATCTCAGGATATTTGGCTGTCGAGTATACACACACATTCCAAAGGAAAAGAGGACAAATCTAGATCCTTCAGGAAAGAAGGGCATCTTTGTGGGTTACAGTGAAAGCTCGAAGGCATACAGAATCTACTTTCTAGGGTTCAAGAAGATACATCAGCAAGGATGTAACATTTGATGAAGACTCAGCATACATCAAATCAAGGAAGACACATGTTGAAGACCATGAAGAACCAAAGGTAACCATAGTTCAGGACACCACTATGAAAGAAGCAATTCCAGAATAAGTTCATGAAATTGAAGATCCACGAGAACCTGTAGATCCACCTCGTGAGAAGAAATCTCACAAGAGGAAACCTGCATGGGCTAGAGAGCTCATCCAAGATACAGAAAGTCATGGCATTCCAGAAGAAGAACACAGAGAAAGGAAGAGGACTAGATCACATACCAATTATGTTGCCTTGCTTTGTGACATTATGAACAAAGAAACTTCCAGTTACGAAGAAGCAGCAGAAAAGAAAGAATGGAAGGATGCCATGGTCAAGGAGTACCAGTCAATCATGAAGAATGATGTTTGGGATGTGGTCCCAAGACCTGAAGGGAAGTCTATTGTGACTTACAAGTGGATCTATAAGATAAAGCATGCTGCAGATGGTAGCATAGAGAAATACAAGGCGAGGTTTGTATCTCGTGGCTTCTCCCAGAAAGAGGGAATAGATTATGAAGAGACTTTTGCTCCTATATCTAGATACACTTCCATCGGAACAATACTTTCTCTAGTTACAGTGATGAAGTGGAAGATACACCAAATGGATGTCAACACAACTTTCTTGAATGGTGTAGTCGAAGAGGAAGTGTATGTGGAGAATCCACTTGGTTTTGAGACACATGACAGGGAGTCATATGTGTGCAGGTTGAAGAAAGCCTTGTATGGCTTGAAGCAAACTCCTAAGACTTGGTATGGTAGTATAGACAACTTTCTATCCAGTTTGGGCTTTACCAAGAGTAAAGAAGACTCCAACCTTTACTACAAGGTTGAGGAAGGAAATCCTATGATACCACTACTATATGTAGATGACCTGTTTGTGACAGGTGAGGATGGGTTGATTGCTGACATGAAGAGAAATCTTGCTTCTGAGTTCGAGATGAAGGACTTGGGGATAATGCACTACTTTCTAGTCATGGAGGTGTGGCAGAGTGCATATGGAATCTTCCTTGGACAAGGGAAGTATGCAGTAGAGATCCTGAAGCGGTTCGGGATGATGGAGTGCAAGGCCATGGCCACACCTATGGCATCGAACTGAAGCTACTATGTGATGCTTCATCCGATTCAGTTGATGTCATGGTGTATCGTCAGATGATTGGGTCCTTGATGTACCTGACGAACACGAGACCAGATATTTTCTTTGCAGTGAACACATTGAGCCAATTCTTGATGGATCCCAGAGGTGTTCACCTGGTTGTTGTAAAGCATATTCTGAGGTACCTCAAGGGTACGATTGATTATGGGCTCAAGTATGATGCGAATCAAAAGTTTAACCTAGAGGGTTATGTTGATTCAGATTGGGCAGGCAGTGCTGCAGAGAGGAAGAGAACTTCAGGGTGTTGCTTTAGTATGGGATTAGGTGTGATCTCTTGGTTTAGCAGGAAGCAGTCCTGCGTAGCACTGAGTACAATCGAAGCAGAGTATGTCGCAACTTGTTCGGCTATTTGTGAGGCAGTGTGGTTTAGGAAGCTACTATCTAAGTTATTTGATCTCTCGTTGGATGCTTGCTAACTGTATCTATTGTGACAACCAGAGTTGTGTGAAGTTGTCTGAGAACCCGGTGTTCCATGAAAGGTCGAAGCACATAGAGATCAAATATCACTATATGAGGGATATGGTGCAGAGAGGAGCAGTGAAGCTCCTGTATGTTACGACAGATGAGTAGGTTGTAGATGTGTTGATGAAACCACTAGCCAGAGTGAAGTTTGAGTACTTCAGAGAGAGGCTTGGTGTTCTTCAGATTGAAGATACTTTGAGGAATAAGTGATGGGACACATTTGCAGGAGCCATTCCAAGCATGGTGAAAGGAGGATCCTTTCCATGGCTGTGGATGTAAATGCAATGTGATGAGCATCAGGACGATGCTCCAATTACTAATTTGGATATGCATCAGTTGGATCATGTATTTGTATATGCATCAGTTGGATGCTTTGTATGATCAGTTGGATCATGTACGATGATATGCATCAGGACAATGCTATGACGATGATCAGGATGATCATGCGATGATGACATGCATTAGGACTATGCAGTGATGATGATCAGGATGATCATGTGATGATGTACATCAGGATAATGTATGGTGAGCATCAGGTTGATACTCTGTGTCCGTGGACAGGTTGTGCAGATGAGCATATAATATTTCCCTGGGAGATTTGCAGATACTCTTGCGAGGTTTTTTCTATGACATGTAATATTGCCCTGGGAGATCTAGCAAATTCTCTTTCGAGGTTTTGCTTTGGGAGGACATGTAATATTTCCCTGGGAGATCTTGTTGGTCATGCTTAGGCACATAAAGGATCCTGCGATACTCTTTCAAGGTTTTGTCCTATGGCATATATTATTGCCCTGGGATATCTGATAGGTTAAGATGTGTGCTCGTAATCAGTCCTGGGATGCTCTTTCGAGGTTTTTCCATGACCACATGTAATATTTCCCTCGGATATTCGATAGGTTGAGCTGTGTGCTTGTAATCAGTCCTGGGATGCTCTTTCGAGGTTTTGCGGTGACCACAAGTAATATTGCCCTGGGAGATCTTGTCGGTCATGCTTAGGCACATAAAGGATCCTGGGATACTGTTTCGAGGTTTTTTTGGTGGGGTCACATATAATATTTCTCTGGGAGATCTTGCCGGTTGTGCTTAGGCACATAAAGGATCCTTGGATACTCTTTCGAGGTTTTGTGACGCACGTAATAAGTCCTAAGGATTCCACAGTATGGCCAGTATTGATGAAGATCTACAGGAGGCTAGGCTACATCCAGCATGAAAAATGGTTGGCTCCGTATAACTTCCTATGACGAGAATAATTCAGAGATATCCCAGTGATCGAGATGTCGAGTACAGCAGTAGTGATGATGATCCAGCTCCAGAATTGAAGACTTGTGCCAATATGTATTGATGACCTGTGTCTAAAGAATACCTTCCTAGTTAAGAGGGAGTGTTGATGTATTTGTAACTTTGGAAGATATTCACTTGTATATTACATTTGCACTTTATTGTATATCCAACAGAGATGTATTATTCCTCTGATTGGAAGTGTCATCATTTTTATTTGCAAGTGTCGCAAGTTACATTGTAAGTGTCATCACTTGTATTGATGGGTTATTAGACCACTAGTGTGGGGTCGGCCCTAGTTAGGTCATGTGGTTGGCTTATCAGGCTTCCTAAGGAAGTTGGACCTGTTGTTTTATTGGCAGGTCAAGTCAATGTATAAATAGAGGGTGTGCCTCTCTCATTCTATTGATTCACTCACTTCTCAAGCTATCATATCTAAGAGAGAAAGTGGCACACATGTAGAGGAGGAGGAGTATCTGCTAGAGACATCTCTTTGGGTTTGATCCTTGTGACCTTGTATTGGGGCTTATTCTATCTCTTAGGAAGTTGCGGGGTTTTTCACCTTCTTGGTTTTCCCCGAGGAAACTTTGTGTCTCTTGTGTGCTTGCATTATTGTGTCTATGATTGATATGATGTAGATATGTTGTACATGTTATTCTCTTAGTGATCCTGAATGATAATGGAATGAAACTATCGAAAAATTAACAAAAATCGTATGTATTTTGTCATTGAATAATTTGCTTGTTAAATAAATTGGGGAAGGAACAACCTTGGATCCAAAATTCAGGTATATATGTATTGAAATCTATTTATTTAATGGCTCGTGAAAGCGGTCCTATGGGTAGGACTTTGCTTTTGTTCTTTTGAGAACACTCATGAAATAGATATTTATATTGTTGGAGAGAGAGCGCATCCATAGCACAATAACTAGATGGTTAATTCATTTTTATACTACCTTTTGGATGCTTAAGAGGGGGTAGCCAGGGAAAATCGCAGGCCTTCAACTCTATTCAGATTTGCAATTCATGATATAGGAGCACTCTATTTATTCTATGTTTTTTACTTTATGGTGGGTTTTGGAAGAAATCCAGTAATTATATTTTTGATCAAATCCAAATTTCTACATGTTTAAATTGTATTTTTGAATCCATAAATAGATTTAACACCCTCAAATACCCCCATAGAACTCAAATTATGCAATTTCCATAGCTAATATATGTGATGCAAAGATTTTTTAAATATTTCTAACCTGAATATGAACAAAATTAAAATATGCTCGGAAAAAGTTGAAAACGTACAATATTTAAACTACACAATTGATATATATGTATATATATATATTATTACACGAAGGTAGAATATTTAGACTAGACCATAATATTTAGACTAGGTCTAGTCTAAATATTATTAAACGATTTTTTTTGGGGGGAAAGCATTGAAAGGGAGCTCTTGAAGAGCGCTCCCCTTTGTACACTTGTTTTGTTGAAAAATATTAACTCACAATGAAAAAGGGAGAAATCTCTTTGAGAGCGATCCCATTGCGAGTAGGATAAAAGACAACTAAAACACCCCTCTTTTTCGACGAATTTTTAATAAAAACTACTCAAAATTGTTTAGGGAAATTGCTTTTTCCGCAATTTTGCAATTTCAGCAATCGTATTTGCTTGTCCTAGACTAAATACCCGATTTTAAAATGACCTAGATCATCGAAATTGAAATTTGCGCACTCCAAATTAAAATCTCAGTGACAATTGTTTGGTTGGATTCTGATGGGTCGAGGACATTTTAGTTAGCGCTTATATTGTGCCCACATATCATTGCTTGTGAGGAGCTCTTGAAAAGCGCCTTCTTTTTTATTTAATCGTTTTTATTTCTTGAACAATATTATTTGGGAAAAGAAAACGATTCTATGGGGGGGGGGATAGAGCTCATGGAAGAGTGATTCTATACGTTTGTTGGATTGGTACTAAATTTATATTTTGGATTGTGTTTACTGTATGATTTCTTATGCTTATGAGATCTACACTAAGAACTTAAATGACTTAGAGCCTTGAGAGGCTTGTTAGAATAATATAAAATTATATGAATAGGATAAAGGGTAGAAGAACCAAACAATAACGAGATACCCTTGTGAGATAATTTCACCTTAAATCCTATGATCTAGTGGATTTGTTTCCAGCTTGGGGGTGGGTTGTCGGTGGGAAAACATACCTCGGATAGAGAACCAGTGGGTTGGATTGAACATTGCAGCCAATTCTTCAGTCACTTCTAGTCACAAAGGTCTACATAAATCATATAAGTATCCTTCATTCTCGCGGTGCACTTATTATTCATTAAGTTTCATAAATGAAATATTCAAGTTTGAAAAGGCTATCTCATCATAAAAATTATGCGTGTATGTCTAAAATAAGACAAGTTCTTTTAATTCCATAGTGATGTTAATAATTCCTTTCTTTATAAATTAGCACTTTGAGTATGGATGTATTTATTCTCTAGTGATTATTTCTTGCGAAATATTTACTTAATTATTTTATTAAAGTATGAGGTGCTTTAAATAAGAAAGAAAAAAAACTATGGTCAAATCTCACAAGGGTTAATACATGTGTGAATATACATGAAGATATCACATGTTAAACGCTTGAAATGGATAGTTAGGACGATTGCCATAGTGCCTTATGTGTTATTAAAAGTGTGCAACATATATGCGTTTATTAAGATATGTATTGTTTTAAAAGGGTCAATAATGTTATAGAGTAGTCAATGGAATATTAAAGGGAATGATGTCTAAGAGTATAGAAGTTATCTTATTGATATAACATCACAAGTTAAATTATGATAGTAGGAGCTACAACATCTAGTTGAGATAGATAACATTATTGAATACTTACTTATTCTTGGAACAAACATTGGGAATAAGTTGGGTATTTGATCCAACATATGCTAAAAATAATACTCCATTACGCTTAGTTTTAGAGCGTAATCTCTATGTGTTCATATAACGAACCTATTGTTAAGCTGGCTTCATAATGAGTGGACATGGTAAAGGAATAAATGATGTCTCATTGTGGTTGTCTTATTCATTGGTACCTAATACAATTAATTGACTACTTAAGTTGTCTTTGTGATAACATGACGCAATGGTTATGCTTTAGTTTTCTATGAACAATGATAGCATAACTTATACTACCTTGACATATTTGGGTGTAAAGTAAGGGGTTGTTGTAAGGGATTGTTATTATGATGGGTTAACTATATTACTTTTAATAATGGGTTATGCTTATATAATAAAAGAACTACCGGGTTATGCTTATATCATAAAAGAACTACCTCTAGACCCAAGTAAAAGGTTATTGATTTTTAAAGAGTAAGATCTTAATCATAGATGTATGTTAATTGTTTACATTTAATGGTCAAGTAAAACAGAGAGAATGTTAGAGTTGTTCGATTAAGTATTGTGTTGGAAATGGTAAAGGATAGTATAACGATGTGTTAATATTGCGTCTAGCTTACCTAGGAATGTTAAGTATTTCTTATGTTGGATTCAATATCTTGAACATGGATACAATTATTCTCTAAGTAATAAAACCATTAAGTTTGATTCGGTATCTTGAACATGGATACAATTATCGTCTAAGTAATAAAACCATTAAGTTGTAACAAGGTTTTAAACCCTTGCCAGAGAAGTAGAAATAAAGTGAGGAAAACATCCCTATGTGAAAGGTTAATTTAATGGTCTTGAATGAGAAAATGATGAACCCCATGTACATAATTACTAAAAGATTTACTTGCTGCAAATAATATATGGATGTAATTGTTATAATCCGGGATTATGTTTGCAAATTGTTACTAAGACTAACATATTTGGTTATTGGAATGATGTCTAATAAGGAAAAAATTTATACCCCATGTCCCAAAGGTCTATTCAAAGTATTGGGTATGTTACAACTAGTTTAACTAATAATTATTATGCTCTCTTAATTTCACAATTCTTAAATTTATATTAAAATATACCATTCTTAAATTTATATTAAAATAGGCCACGATAATATATAAAACATAATAAATAAAATAGAAATGTAAAAATAACAAAACATACTTGACCTCGATCCAATCAATAACGGAGCCTATACGAAGGAAAATGAGTTCAACAAGTCGGTCTAAGGTCAATGAGTTCATATACATGCAGTCTTTGTAATGCAATCGCATGAAGTAGGTCCAAAAGGCTTGCCATGAACGTTACCGTTTATAATATAACTAGCATACCCCCGAAGCGGGGGAAATGAAACGCCGAATAGAGCTTCGATATGTTGCAAAATGAGAGAAAGTTGTGTGTGTGTAGATAATACAATTTTATGTGTTGAAAGCAAGTCTAATGAATGTATTTGTGAAAGTAGGAAAGGGAGTGTTATCTTGTAGGAAAGGGAGTGTTATCCTTCTGTTGTGGGAAATTATTTTTATACATATAGTGAATTGATTACTAAGGACAATACATAATCTGGCCTTAGCAAAACATGGACGTCCTACATACATATACACTTGAACATACATACCGGTATTGCAAACAATAAAATGAGACTGAAAGCACACTTCTTCACAACTAGGCCCACTACAACCTTGCTAGCAGTAAATGTAAAGTAGTAAATGAATATTTTATATCGGTAATGTCTTAATGGAAAATTAGGGCATAAACATTAACTTTTCAAGAGTAAGACAATGACAAGGCTATCCCTCCACTTCAACGTGGCTAATGCAAGGCTTGTGAAATGGACGGTAGGCCAGTGCCACCGCGAATCAGAGTGAGGCAGTGATGCTCTTGTGACAGCCGACGGCTTGGGGTTTGAACAGGTTGCAAGGAAATTAGTCTTCCTGAGTTGTCTAGAGAAGACTACGATCCTCTTTCAGATGACCCGTGGAGGCATGCATGTAGAGCAAACCTGTGCGTGTTGATCACCCTGTAGCTTCACTCTATGAACCCCCTCAATATATGTGAGAGTTTTCTTTTCGGTCAAACCATTGATTCTCTCGTGCTTGGTTAGAGTTGTGTATGTCCAGATAACAATGTGAATCAGTAATGGTGTCTAGACTGCATAGATGTGTTCCATGGTATAGGAATCATATAGTCGTTATAGTGAGGTTGTTGATGTTTTCCAATCAATGATTCGGTTGCATGCTTGATCATTTTCTACATTTTGCTTCCTAACCGTTGAGGATGCACTAAGAAGCAATAGTTGTTGGAAATATTGGAATGGGATTCATGGTCATATTTGCACTAATAGGTAGAATGGTGGGAGCAACTTCTTTCCTTCCAGGAATTAATTACATCATGTCATGGACAAATCACAGTTTAGGCTCCACCACATTAGCTGCCAAGCCTTCCATGACAGCTTGGGTGCTCACTCAATTAGTCATGGTGTATATATCATATATTTTTATTGAATGTCAGGCCTTTTTCCTGCCTTCTTCTGGTACACTCACCCTCCATCAGTTTGAAGAATCAAGTTTTGTTTCAATGGTATTCTGAATTTTCAACTTCTTTCAACTAAGGAGCGCTATCCAGAACACATATTGAGGAGGGTTCCATCAGCACACATCATGTGGCTCAAATCGTACAAGTGTGTAAACCCTTTCCTACCTTACTGGATTCCAATGAAGAACTTAAGAGTTTTAGAAGTAGTAGGTGCGAAATTAAAAATATTGTGGCAGCATGATTCTCAGGTATACTTACTTTTCTTTCTTAATTTCAGTCCATTTTTTAGGTGAAAGTCAGCATTTACATCTTTATGAATGTTGCGAGAGCTAAAAATTTGGGCTCCCTCATTTTCAGACTTTTCTAGGTCCATAAGGTAGTTGAAGCAGCTAGAAAAAATAGCCATTTTTCATGCATTAATAAAAATCGTGCCGGGATAATTTGGTGATCTACGCTCCTTGAAATACATTGAGTTAATCGACTCCTCAAAAATGATGTCGCTTCCCAATTCCTTCATAGATCGATTTGTATGATGGTTTGAGTTTGATGTTGCTTCCAAATTTATTTGGGAATTTAACTCAACTCGGACATCTAGGGTTGAGATATTGTTGCAGTTTGACCTTCTCTAATGAAACATTTGGAAATATTACCACCCTAGAACACATATATTTCAGGTTGTAGCTATGTGAAAGAATTGCCTCCCCAAGTCGCACATCAATGGTCCTTTGCACATCAACTATCCTTGCAAATATTAGATGTGTGTAAAAAAAAATTAAAATAATTTCCAAGCTGCATTGGAGGTGTGTGCAAATTGGAAGCTCTGGAATTATGAGGGGAGACGTTGTTAGATATCCTTCCAACTTTGACATACACATATAGTTTGATGTGTTCCTATGTTTTTGAAAGATAATCTGATCTCTATAGTTCTATTCTCCGGTGTATTATGTTTTCTTCGATCTTAAGGAGAATCTTCTTAATAAAGTCTCTGGTTTGGGTTGATTATGACTATGTAATCAGATCAATTAGGCTTGGATGAGAGACATATTAGACAGCATAAAAGCCCCTTCAGACTGGAGTCCACGAAAAAAATCCCAATCATGTACAAAATATGGCCATGAATGGTAGATTGGATAGAGTTATAGAGATTAATTTGGTTGGTAAACTAGAAGATCAAAATGGTGAACGGGATGAAGACTCTGTGTTAGATTTTAAGGAGTATATTAATATATCAGAGGCCAAGAATAGAAATAAGGATTTGGTGTATGATTTACAACAATCTAAGGAACATGAGTGTAAGACTACAGAGACTTCTAAATGGATTCATGATAATTATCAGTATGATAAAATCAATTTCTCGAGGATTTCTATGCATGTTACTTTTGATATTGATAAACAAAAGAAAGTAAGATTTATATCTGTTTTTTTCCCGTTAAATCATTCCTTGCATTGTAAGATCATGTTTGGTATCAAGCGTTCCTAAGTTGTAAATGGTCTTTGGGTCATAATGAATACCTCGTCTAGATATGGGCGCATGTGGCATGATCCATTGGAAGAAACCATGATCAATAGATTCCATGTAGCCAAAGGCAAGGACTAATAAAAGTTCTATTAATATTTGATACTATAATATTAGTCTTCGTTTTATGGTTTTTCTCTTAACAACAACCAGAGTAACTATAATGTCAAATTATTGGTTAACCATCAATTCAAAAATAAAACACAATCCATTAAAAGAGCATCAACTATGAGGCATAAAATGCAAAACGATGTCTTATTTTTATGATTTTTCTCTTAACAACAATTATGGCTACTGTAATGTCAAATTATCAATTAACCATAAATTTAAAAAAAAAAAAAAAAAAGCTATTAAAAGAACATCAACTATGAGGCATAAAATGTAAAAATATGTCTCATTTTTATGATTTTTTTGCTTAACAACAACCATGCCTACTATAATATCAAATTAATAGTTCACTATAAATTCAAAAATAAAACACAAGCCATTAAAAGATCACATATATGATATGAGGCATAAAATGCAAATGATGTCTTCTTTTTTATATATTTTCTCTTAACAACAACCATAACTACTATACTGTCAAATTATTAGTTAATAATAAATTCAAAAATGAAACACAAGCTCTTAAAAGAACATCAAGGGCTGGTGCAAGGTAATGATACCCAATTATGACACATTAGTTGCAATGACATGCTAGAAAAACAGAAATATTATCATTAAAATGAATTATTAGAGGTACCTACAAAACTTTTTTGGATTAGGTGTAAGAAGATGAAATGTAGAATGATGGATGACCTTCCGGAATATATAACATTTATTTATGGAAACGTGGTATAACCACCCCAAAATGTCATTATTTAAGATTGGTATGTTATTTTTTCTCTAAAACATAATGCACATGTTTTAATTGAGCCACCTGTTTGTTATGTATATTGTCAATTTATGAGGAAAAAAATATGTAGAGGCGTAATAGAAAAATCTTGTGCGATGTTATTTTTCCAAAATTTTAAAAGTTAATTTTATATTTTTTTTTAAATTACGAAAGTCGGTGAAGCCCTAAAATGACATGGTCAAGTGTTGAGCCACCATATCATGGTCTGAACACAATCAAAAAAAAAAAAAAGCTTGTAGGTATTCTTGTACTCTTATGCGGGTTTTTTCCTGTTCTTGAAATAGGTAATCCAAAAAAACGTTATAGGCCAAATAAAAGACCTATGTTTTTAACAAATTTGACATGAATGCAGTTAAAAATGAATTAAAAATAGAAAAAAATAACAGATCTTTTCAAGAAATATATATTTAGAATCTACACACAGAGCTCGACAAGTGTGTGCAATTTCATCAGTAGTGCACAAGTGGAGCATATGCGGAACTAGGTATGAAAAACATGAAGTTACAGAAATTGATGTGTTCTTCAACAAATCAGACCAAGTCAGACCGAGCCTCAAGGTTTGGCAATCCGAAGCTAATACCAAACCTCCAAGGGCACCAAAAATAATTTGAATCCAGTCACGCGTGCGCGCAAATACGTGCACATGCAGATGCGCACACACGTCACTAGGAGCACGCACGCGTATTTGAGAGCGCGCACGCGTAGATGCACACATGCGTTGTTTAATTTCATGTGTCAAGGGGATACATAAAGTTGACAAAGTATATCAAAGAAAACATACAAAGGGATACCTAAAGTTGACAAATGAAATTAAAGAATACATATAATTTGCAGCGAAAAAAAATTAGGGTGGCAATAAACTACACTTTTGTTGTCCATTGTCAATTGCGCATCAAGCTTGAAGGTGGTAGCCTTGGGACTAGACACAGGTCACAGTTTCGAATCTCCCCAGTTTAGTTCAATGATGAACAAGATAATGATGATGGAGATGTTGATGAGGAAGGGGGAGATGAAAATGATGATGAAGAGGAGGATGAGGATGATGAGGATGAGGATGAGGATGAGGATGAGGATGGTGATGATGGTGATGATGGTGATGATGATGATTGTTAGATTTTAAGCATCAATTCAATATGATCTAGGATCTTATCTGAGAGAATAACATGTATAGCATATCAATCATAAGAAGCAATCACAAGAGACAATACACACACAGAGTTTCCTTGGGGAAAACCAATAAGGTGAAAAACCCCAATAACTTCCTCAGAGATAGAAAGAGCAATGATACAACCCAAGTACAAGAGATAGTCCTCCTAGCAACTTCTCCTCCTTCCTCACTTGTGCGCCACTCTCCAATGAGTGTATAAGTGAATAAGTGAATGATCAAATAGAGTGCCTCCCGCACTCTATTTATACATGACTTGACTTGCTTAATAAACTAGTAGGGCCAACTTGTCTAAATAGTCTAATAACCCATGGTTATCTTAACTCAGGGCCGACCCCACACTTGGTGGTCTAATAACCCATCACATGCAAGTTGCAACACTTGTCAATACAAATGACGACACTTTCATATAGAGGAATAATACCATCTCTATAGGAGTACAATATACATATGTGAAATACATTCCGAAGTTACAAATACATCAACACTCCCTCTTAACTAGGAAGGTATTTTTTGACACAGATCTGCTAGCACAAGTCTTCTTTTCTGGATCATCGTCATAGGATCATCGTCATCTAATCATCGTCATCGAATCATCATCATCGCCACTGCTGCTCTTATCTCAATCAATCTCTAATATACTCATCATAGGAAGTTCTACAGAGCCAACCCTTTTTCATGTTAGATGTAGGCCTAGCCTCCATGTAGGTCTTCATCATATCTACGAGCAAGCCATCAAGTAGGTACACCTTAGGACTGATTACACTGCCTATGCAAAACCTGTAAGATCTCTCACTCTGGCCAGCGACTTGGTTAACACATCGGCTATCTACTTGTCTGTCGCAACATACAGGAGCTTCACTACTCCTCTTTACACCATATCCCTGATATAGTGATACTTGATCTCAATGTGCTTTGACTTGTCATGGAACACTGGGTTCTCGAACAACTTCACACAACTCTGGTTGTCGCAATATATACAAGTATCACTCAACTGGAGATCAAACAAATCAAACAGTAGCTTCCTAAGCCATACTGCCTCACAACTAGCCGAACAAGCTCCGACATACTCTGCTTTGGCTATACTCAGTGCCACACAGGACTGCTTCCTGCTAAACCAAGATATCATACCAAATCCCATTCTGAAGCAGCACCTCGAAGTGCTCTTTTGATCAATGGCACTACCTGCCCAATATGAATCAACATAACCCTCCAAGTTAAACTTTTGATTCACCCCATACTTGAGCCCATAGTCAACTGTACCCTTCAGGTAACTCAGAATATGCTTTGCAGCTATCAGGTGAACATGTCTCGGATCTGTCAAATACTGTCTCAAGGTATTCACCGCAAAGTAGATATATGGTCTCGTATTCGTCAGGTACATCAAGGACCCAATCATCTGATGATACATCATGGCATCAACCGGCTCAGATGAAGCATCACATAGAAGCTTCAGGTTCGATGCCATGGCCTTGTAGTCCATCATCCCAAACCTCTTCAGGATCTCTACTGCATACTTCCCTTGTCCAAGGAATATTCCATCTACACTCTACCACACCCCCATGCCTAGAAGGTAGTGCATCATACCCAAGTCCTTCATCTCGAACTCGGCAGCAAGCTTCCTCTTTGTATCAGCAATCAATCTATCCTCACCTATAACAAATAGGTCATCTACATACAATAGTAGTATCACTGGATTTCCTTCCTCAACCTTGTAGTAAAGGTTAGAATCCCCTTTACTCTTGGTAAAGCCCAAACTGGATAGGAAGCTATCTATCCTGTCATACTAGGTCCTGGGTGCTTGTTTCAGACCATACAGGGATTTCTTCAGTTTGCATACATGAGTCCCTCTGTCATGTGTCTCAAACCCAAGTGGATGCTCCACATACACTTCCTCTTCAACTACACCATTCAATAAAGTTGTCTTGACATCCATCTGGTGTACCTTCCATTTCATCACTACAGCCAGATCAAGTACTGATCTAATGGAAGTGTATCTGGCTACAGGAGCAAAAGTCTCTTCATAATCAATCCCTTCTTTCTGGGAGAAGCCATGAGCTACAAACCTAGGCTTTGTATTTCTCTATGCTGCCATCTGCAGCATGCTTGATCTTATAGATCCATTTGGAAGTCACAACAAACTTCCCATCTGGTCTTGGGACCACATCCCAAACATCATTCTTCATGATCAACTGATACTCTTCGACCATGGCATCCTTCACATCTTTATTTTCTGCTACTTCATCATAACTGGAAGGTTATTTATTCATAATGTCACAGATCAAAGCAACATAACTGGTATGTGATCTTGTCCTTTTCCTTTCTCTATGTTCCTCTTCTGGAATGCCATATCTTTCTGCATCTTGGATGAGCTCTCTATCCTATGCTGGTTTCCTCTTGTGAGAGTTCTTTTCACGGGGTGGTGTTGATGTATATGTAACTTCGGAATGTATTTCACCCATGTATTTCATCTATGTATATTGTACTCCTATAGAGATGTTATTATTCCTCTATACGGAAGTGTCATCATTTATATTGACAAGTGGCGCAACTTGCCGGTGGGTTGTTAGACCACCATGTGTGGGGTCGGCCCTAATTAAGTTAACATTGGGTTATTGTACTAAGCTAGACAAGTCGGCTCCATAAGTTTATTGGGAAGTCAGGACAAGTATAAATAGAGATCTCCCAATCTCTATTTGGATCACTTCATAACTCACTCTTCCATCACTCGAAAATTGGCGCACATGTGAGGAGGAGGATCAACTGCTAGGAGGAGTCTATCTATGTGTACTTTGGTTGTACTATTTTTCTATCTATCTCTGAGGAAGTTGTGGGGTTTTTCACCTTAGGGTTTTCCCCACAGAAACTCTGTGTGTCTATTGTCTCTTATGTTTCCATCTTATGATGATTGATATGCTTGCTATGATTGATATGCATTGATACACTGTACATGTTATTCTCTCAATAAAGATCCTAGAGTATATTGAATTAATGCTCGAAAATTAACATGGTATCAGAGCTAACCTAAGAAGAAGACATTGTGTAGTGGCGGAAACTAGGGTTTCTTGTTTATTGGGTTTCTCTCCACAGATTTTGGAAAAACAATATGATAGATTGACTCTCCTCAACAAGGTGAATCCTTCTATCCAATTAGAATTTAGTTCTGAGCACTTTCAGTTTTTGCCCTAAAAATTAGGGTTTCCACAAAAATAGGAATTTCTGAAATCTGAATACATAGCTGGAAGCTCCTTGGAAAAATTGAAGTTTAGAGCTTTGGATCGAGATTTTTGGCTGGGTAAATCTCCGGGAAACTCAAACCCTAATTCAGGGTCCTCCCTAGTGAACCTGGGAAGACTAAAAGGAATTTCTGAAGGGTGAAGCTTTACGTATCTCAAATTTTGAATACACCAGGCTAATCCGCTCATCAAGGCGCATCTTTCTATCCTTTCAGAAAGTTGAAATTCACATTTTGAATTTTGAGGGTTTCTCTAACAAACCCTAATTTGGGACCAGATCCAGTTTTCAGCAAATCAAGTGGTAAGACCTAAATCTTTTCTATTTCCATTTGAAGTACTCTTTAAGATGTCTCACCACACCAAGCTTGAGGATAAGCTTGAAGGGGTTGATAAATTCCGAGCATGGAAGTATAGTATTGGGTTAATCCTGGAAGAAAATGAGTTAGACACTTACATAAGGGAAGAGGTCCCTGTCCTACAGGAAGAAGAGGCTAAAGCCCTCCACAAGAGGAACTTGGTCAAGGAAAAGAGGATCATTGCTGATTCTATCAAGGACCATCTCATCCCACATGTGTCATCTCTAAAAACACCCAAAGAGATGTTTGACTCCCTGACCAAGCTATTTGAAGGGAAGAACATAAATCAGAAGATGACCCTGCGGAACCAATTGAAAGGGGTAAAGTTTCAGAATGGAGAAACCATTCAATCTTATTTTTCTAGGGTCTCTCAGATCAAGGAACAACTAGAAGCGATGGATGAAATGGTGGAGAATGGTGAAGTTGTCATGGCCACTCTGAATGGCCTACCCAGGTCATGGGCTTCCTTTATTCAAGGAATTTGTGCAAGAAGGAAGTTGATCTCATTCAATAGACTGCGGGAAGAATGTTCACAAGAAGAAGCAAGGATTTTGGACTGAGAAGAAAAGATGGGGAATGAAAATCAAGCTCTCACAGCTCATGCCAAGAAAGGAAAGTTCAAAGGAGAGAGATCTCATAGGAAATCTTCTCACCATACTCAAAGGGAGAAATTTAAAGATCCTTCTCTTGGTAGATGTTTTACATGTAATGAGAAGGGACACTTTTCCCGAGATTGTCCCAAGAATAAGAAGGACAACAACAACAAATTCAATAAGAAGAATAACAACAAGAAGAAGAGATATCATGTTCATGCTGCTGAGGATGATGAGCCTCCTAGGAAGAAGGCTAGAGCAGAAAGTGATGACTCATCAAGCGGAGAAGAGTATGTTATAATCTCTGCTCTCACAGGTACTATTTCTCATGGTTGTAATGATTGGTTAATTGACAGTGGGGCTTCTAAACACATGGCTGGGTTTAAAGAATCTTTTGTAAATTTATCTAAACACGAATCACCCCATAAGGTGAAACTTGGGGATGATTATCAATACCCTATCAAAGGAAGTGGGGAATCCTCCTACAACCTAGACTCTGGAAAGTCTTTGAAGATGAAAGATGTGTTATTTGTACCTGGGCTCGAGAAGAACCTACTCTCCATCTCTGCATTGGATGCAAAAGGCATGAGGGTTGCATTTGTAGATGGCCAAGTCCTAATGTGGCCAAAGGGTAAAACTATTGATGATGCAGTAGTGATTGGAGAGCAAGAGGGAGGATTGTACAAATTGAAGGGCCAACCTGAACATGCCATGGTACATGAATCCATGGAGCCAAATGAACTTTGGCATCGAAGGCTTGCACATGTGCACTACAGAGCACTACCAATTGCAAGAAAAGCTATAGAAGGTCTTCCTGAAATCAAGACCAAGCATGAAGGTGTTTGCAAGAGCTATGCAAAAGGAAAGAACATAAAGAAGGAATTTCCAAGCAGTGAAAGCAAATCAAAAGGAATATTGGAAATTATCCACTCCAATGTATGCGGTCCGATGTCATCCAGTTCTCTGAGTGGGTATGTTTACTATGTCTCTTTCATTGATGACTTCTCCAGGAAGACTTGGGTTTATTTATTGAAGAACAAAGATGAAGTGCTTGACAAATTCAAGGAGTTCAAAGCCTTGATGGAAAATCAAACTGATAAGAAAATAAAGACATTCAAATCAGACAATGGCGGAGAATTCACTTCAGGTGACTTCAAGAAGCTATGCAGTGATTTAGGGATTAAGAGGGAATTGACTACTCCCTACAATCTACAACAGAATGGAGTTGCAGAAAGGAAGAATAGAACAATCATGGAAGCAACACGAGCAATGCTGCATGACTAGGATATACATATGAATCTATGGGTAGAAGCAGCTAGGACAGTTGTATATGTGCAGAACAGAACTCCCCACAAAATATTGGACAACAAGACACCAGAAGAGGTCTTCTCTGGTAAGAAACCTGAAGTCAGCCATCTCAGAATATTTGGTTGTCTAGTATACACTCATGTCCCAAAGGAAAAGAGGACTAAGTTAGATCCTTCAGGAAAGAAGGGTATCTTTGTGGGTTAAAGTGAAAGCTCGAAGGCTTACAGAATATACTTTTCAGGGTTCAAGAAGATTGATGTCAGCAGGGATGTAACTGTAATGTCCCCTCCTATCATACCATGATAGAGAGGATCATTGTGCTAAAACCGGGCATCTAGCCCCATAAATTTTAAACCACTAAGCATTCACATAATATAACAGAGATATAAGGATGCATAATTATTTGTTTATACACAGCAGAAGAAATTTCAACTACTCATTCACCATACATTCAAGATATTCATCAATTAAACAATTGAAAGATAGCACAAGAGAATACTTATCTTAATGAAGTAGTCCCAAACAACCAGCTACGCTTCTACAACGTTCCACCCAACCATAGGCCAGTGTGCTCTTCAATCTCTCAGCACCACTGCCACCCCCGAGCTGGGCATGATCTCCACAAGGAGTTAGGGAACAACAGGGTCTCATATGGACATAGATACACCAGAATCATCCATACCAACCAGCAGTTGGGTTTCTAAGAGTTCTAGGAAAACGTGGGCAACCAAAACGAAAAGGAGAGATGGGAAATCAACCCCAGGAGAGCAGAATCATTTGCAGAAGGATGCTCATGGGCATTTCGAGGGCAAAAAGGCCTCCATAACCCCAAAAATCGTGGCTCTCTTCTTCCAGCCAATGAGCTAACCAAAAACGAGTTTATGGGCATGGAAAAACACAGGAAATGGTGAAAAACGTGAAGGGTAAGACCCCCAACAGGCTCAGACTGCGTGAGAGGATGAATGCCATGGGTGAAGAATGGCTTTGGGCCAATTTCGTGGGGGTTTTCTTGCCCAACAAGTAAAAACACGATTTTCCAAGTTGATGGCTTTCCCATGCACGAAAATTGACAGCCATACCTCTCCCCTCCCAAGGCATTTATTATCTCAACCAATTCTTGGAAGAATTAATGATTTGGTGCATGAGACCAAATGGGTAGTTGAGAGTTCATGGGTTTCCTCAATGAAATGGCTTAACACCATGGCTCAAGGGTTTGGCTATTTTTCCCTCCCTATTCCTTGTAAAGATCATGCCCCCATCTCTTTGTTGCATTGCGTAGCTGATTGTGGGTTTTTCATTAAAAATTGCATATTTACATGATGTCTGATTTTACATTGTGCACCCCTAGCACAAGAACTCTATGCATCTATTCTAATTGCCGATACATAGAACGATAAATCAGTGGCGGGGCCTTGGCCTTGAGCTCCTCACCATGACTAAATAACAATATTTACATCATTTACAATATTAATGCAATAGGGTCAAGTTGGGGACATTACATTCCCCTCTCCTTGGAATAACACCGTCCTCGGTGTTCCAACACTTCGAAAATAAATACCCACTTTACATATGTCCAAAATTCACAAAAACTTTGTAGATATGCCCTGCATTCTGTTCTTTACCTTGAACTTTCAGGACCAAGTCCTTTGATCTTCACGAGCTGCTCATGCTGATTCGGATCTTCTAGCTCATCCATAAGTCTAAAAACTTTATGGCCGCTACCCTCTTGAGGTTCTCTTATTGGACAGTTGCGGAAGTAATGATTCCCCCCACATTTCCAACACTTCACGGGTTGCTTCATCTTTACCTGCTCAATTCCCTTTGATTCTTCCCACCTGGAGCGTTTCTTAATCGGACGGTTGGATGAATGCTTCTTCACTGATCCACTTTTCTTTCCCTTGCTGATTGCTTTCATAATACTTTTTACCTCTTTCTGCAGATGAATAAAGTCCTGCAAGACCTTGTGGTTCATCTTGTTCTACTGCTTTTGCATCTTGAGCATCTCTCCAAGATTTTCTTGGGTCTTGGAAATTGTTTGAAGAAGACTTCCAGCCAATCTTAATAGCCCTTGGTCTGCCGCCATGGTCAATGGAAACAACTGACCACACTTTGCTCACTAGCACACTTGCCTGCACCGGCTGCGGTCAATTGATTCAATTTTCACCTGTGAAAATTCATCATTACAATTCTCATTAGGCCAAGCATAACCCAAACTTTAAAAAAAAAATCAGTCAATGGTTTTTCCCCAGTTAACATGGATAGTCCGTGCTTTACTCATGAGACTCCCACACTTTTTTTATGCTTTCCCAACATACACATGAATTCCTTCATGTTCATCCATTCACAGGAAATTCATTACTTAGCATTCACAATTTTATTTAATCAAATAACACACTTTTACTTTCAGTCATGCATGCATTCAACAATTTTCTAACTCTATAAATGCATCAATAAAAGGAAAGAGAGAGAGCCGTAAGAGTTTCTCCTCTTAGTTTTGTTCCGTTCTGGAACCCACACCACCACTGTGGTTTTCATGCTCCTGTCCTCTTTCACTTCACGTGAATGCTCGACTTTCCCTTCTTCGCTATGACACGTAGTGTCTATGGTCTATTCCAGACCTTTCAACCATGGAGTTCCTCCACTTGGTTGGTCTAACTCTTGGCTGCTAGGACTCACACAGTTCCACTAGCCCCATCTTTCATTATTGCTCATGCTGAGCTCTTCAAGGTGGTTACATGTCCACCTGCATCCTTAATATGCTTCAAGGTTCTTGCTTCCAACGATACCTGTGTTGGATGTCTTCACTTTATCCCACAAGATCCTTCTTTGCTTTCCAAGCATTGGATTTCCCGTGGATACAACAATGAATGTTGGGCCAGCACGCAGGCTACTCCACAACCATTCGAATAGGCAATGCCAGTCTAGTATGCTGACCGGTTTTATCAATTGTTTAAGAGAATGTTTGGCCAGCACGCTGGCTGCTCCACAACATCAAGTGGTTAATGTTCCCACCAACTACCCTCTGAATTTACCGAGAATTTTATAGTTCCAACCAGTTACTCTCTGGCATTACCAAGCATTTATAGCTCTTTCCAAGGTCCTTGTTTCCTGCAATGGCCAAGGTTTCCAACAAAGGAACAACAGTGTATTAGCTTGGTTACGATAAGATTCATACCTGAAATCTTCATTATTCCAAACAAGAATTAAATGAAAATGAGTACTTATCTATATTGTGCATTTCCTCGCTACACCACAGGTTTCCTTCTCTGCTTTACAAGCCTTGGATCACCTGTGGGGTGGATGCTTGGCCAGCACACATGCTGCTCCACAACATCATCCGAATAGGCAATGCCAAGCCAGTGCGCCGACTGGGTTTATCAGGCATCCCACAAATCAGTATGCTAAGCCAGTACGCCGACTGGGTTTATCAAGCATTTCAAACATCAGTATGCTAAGCCAGTACGCCGACTGGGTTTATCAAGCATTTCAAAAATCGGTATGCTAAGCCAGTACGCCGACTGGGTTTATCAATCATTTCAAAAATCAGTATGCTAAGCCAGTACGCCGACTGGGTTTATCAAGCATTTCAAAAATCAGTATGCTAAGCCAGTACGCCGACTGGGTTTATCAAGCATTTCAAAAATCAGTATGATAAGCCAGTACGCCGATTGGGTTTATCAAGCATTTAATAACCATTTCCAAGCCAGTTCTCCGACTGGGTTTGTCAGGAAATAACACCTTTTCACCAATACCTCCACAACATGCAAGTAACCAATGCCAAGCCAGTACATCGACTGGGTTTATCAGGCATCCAACAACCTTTCACCACAACTCCCAAATAACCATTGCCAAGCCAGTACGCCAACTGGGTTTATCAGGCATACAACAACCATTGCCAAGCCAGTACATCGACTGGGTTTATCAATCAATATGGATAACATAATATGATTACGTGGCTCCTTCTCTTGTGCAACCAGTGGTTCCCTCTAGGAACTCCATAAGTGACCCACTTGACTGCAGGCTAGCATGGCCCCACAATACCCACTCACACTACACAAGGATGATACCCCTTTTCTGCAACACAGCTCCTCGGGCCTATCCATCTCTTCTAGTGTCCTTTAGTGTGAGCGTAGAAAGGTTACCATTGCTCATACAGTCCTCTTGAGCACCTTTTTTTTTTCACTTTGCCTCTTACGTGCAACACCCAGTTGCATTTGTGTAAGCTGTTAGCATAAGAAGGGTAAGCAGACTCATTAGTATTGCTTCTCTAAAATCATAACCATATTTCATAACATTCACTATCAAGTATTGAAACACCAGGAATGCGTCCATTCCCTTAGGGTGTAGTCAATATTGAAAACCCTATCATGACCCAGCACCAAAAAAGGTGTGCACCCCCTTTCCGATGTGCGCCATGTAGGCCCTAATCATACTCAAGCAATATGCAATGATATAAATAAGATAGAGCATGCTCTGCATATTAACCCTAATAATTCAGACATGAATGTTCTTGTCTAGGGCCACAGAATACTCATTCATTTTGCATATGTGTCTCACATGCCTTCTGGGCATAGCTTTACCATCTCACTTTCATGGTTTACCGTCATGCGGTTTGGCTGAGACATTATCAATGGCGTTTCTCCCGAAACCCATTTCCAAGCATGGGGTCTTTCCCATCTGGTTTGGCTCCTGCAGGCCATCACACATGATCTTCCTGCAATGTGTCATCCTGGCACACTTTATCCAATAGCCAAACAGTCAGCAACATTTAGCAATAAGCTTCAAATATGATTGTTTCATAACCAATCAATAGCATTAATAATGGATTTTGATATAAATTTACAATTCTGTCTACTACAGAAATTGGTTTTCTTATTCATGAGGCTATCCTCATATTGTTTGGCTCCTGTAAGTGACACCACTCTGCCCGTTATGGTCTTATGCCCGCTGTCATACATGAGCATCCACTTACAGCATGTCCTCCTGACACATTTTCATATGAGCCAAATAGTCATTAGCGATTATTAG
The DNA here is from genome assembly GCA_027924585.1 of Larix kaempferi. Classification (NCBI taxonomy): domain Eukaryota; kingdom Viridiplantae; phylum Streptophyta; class Pinopsida; order Pinales; family Pinaceae; genus Larix; species Larix kaempferi. The sequence continues at coordinate 6,810,065 of BSBM01000350.1, read as the reverse complement.
CACAATTTTAAATCCGAAACATTTACAAATCTGATATTTTCAACTGTTCTTACTAACAGAACTTCGAGCTCTAGATCAAATTTCACAGTCATATCATTCATACAACTCTGTCCTTCCACAGAGCGTTCTAGCAGCCCATGAAATGGTCCTAGAATTATCATCAATTCATCATTTCATTCATTATTTATTTTACAATAACATATGCATCATCCCTATGCATTCATACAATGCATCACAAGATTTATAAGATCTCTTAATGCACATCTACTCAATTGCTACCTTGCATTGTTTCATGAGTACTAAGAACATTATGATCGAAACATGACTTTCCCATACAACTTGCATTACCGAAATCAGGACCACCAGTCCTCACTTGCTTTGGTTATCAAGCACGCAACCAACATACACATGGCAGGATATAAATTCATATGAATGCATTGAGATTTATAAACGATCATAGGGTGTAAGGATCATTTCCTTCACTTACTCACACCTTACCAAGCTTGGTAGGTTTACAGTCCCAATCAGTATTCACTATCACCTGCAAATTAACTCAACATAACTCAAACATAGTTGAAGAGATCTTACCAAATCCCCTTTCAACATTCATGCAAACTGGCACCAATAATCATCACCTACATGGTTACCATTAACATCGTCTGATGTCACCTGATCGGTTGGCCTCTTACCAAGGTTGCTCAGTCCTTTTGCCAACTTTATGATCACAGATTTGTTGCACCATCCTTTCTGCATAAGGTTGTTGGCTTCATGCAACAGCATCCTCAGCACATTTAGCTATGCTCTTTGTTATCTTTGGTCCTACAACCAATACCAACATTAATAGTGGTTATCAACCACAATATTCTCCATTAGTGTCCATTGCATATGCAGACTTCATTATTCTACCAATATGCAATATCCCATTTATGCACAAGCATTTCTATATGCACTATGCAATGTTTATTAAGATGCCATCTAGTGCATATACATCTATGTAATCCTTTACATTTTTAACATTTTTATGCCATATGACAATTTCATAATTATAAGTATGATAACAAATAGGGGTTTAAGAAAGTCTTCCCTTTTCGATCCCTCATCATAACATGGAATTCCTCTTCCATATCATGCAATTGTAGAAATTGCCCATATTGACAACAAAATTTGTTTGTCAAAACAGCCGCTGGCACTCTTCTGCACTAAATATCTATGATATATGAAGACCTCATTCAACCTCTGGTCATGCATCATTGTTCCCTACTGGACAAGCTTTCCAATGCTTGTCTTCATGCTTCATTCCGACTCCGGGTGTGGAAACTGCATCTTTTCAAAAATGACAACTTTCACTCTAATTCTACACATTTTTCACAGTTGCATTTTGGCCCAGAATGCCAACTTTAGCCACCTGTGGAAGAAAATATATTAGGAATCACAAAAACATTTCTATCGGGAGGAGTTATTCCATATAAAAAGGAACACTCAGCGATTCACGGATTTCAATTCCGATGCACCATTCATCTTTTACGAATTTCTGGGTTTTACTACTTCTCACTTTTCACGTTTTTCCAAAATTCCAAATTTTGGGCCAAAAATGGCTATCTCCCAAACGGTGCATTTCTGGAAAATCTTCGTCTCATGGAAACTGTCTGTCTTAATGAGAATATAAAATGTCTAGTTCAGTAAAAATTTTGATTCCCACATCTAGGGTCACTTTTACTGCCTACCAGCTTTTCAAAATCCCGAAAAAGTGGCCCGGAACAGTGCTTTTTGGCCTTCTTGCTCACCCCGACTTCACATCCCTTGGATTTTGGCCCCAAGATTCTGAACTTAACATCGTGCCTGCTTCATGACCGCCTCATATCAGTTTCAGCTCAAACCGACCTTCCGTCAAGCCTCGGGACTCCGTCCTTCGAAAGTCACTATTATCCATTTTCTGTCAAATCGGAGTGTAATGGGCCCGGGGTCTTCACTGGTTCTTTCATGGCCTCTGTCAATGGCCTCCGAGCCCCACAGGAATCATCCCATTTCGAGCCCCGCCCCGATGCTCCCCCTATCCAAAAAATGAGTTTTTTTGGCGATCTCTCCGCAGCTGCGGGGCAGTTCACTGAATGCTCCCGCAGTTGCGCGCCGGTTGGCTGTATCCTTCCGCAGTTGCGGGCTAGTTGGTTGTATCCTTCCACAGTTGCGGAACGACTCGGTGAAGTCTTCTGCAATTGCGGAAAGATTCACCGAAATCTCCCGCAGTTGCGGAACGATTCGCTGAAGTCTTCCGCGATTTCGGAAGAGATTTCCCTCCGAAATTTCGGAAGAGATTCCCTTCCGAAATTTCCTTTCGATGCCGGACACTTAGAAATTTTTCTGATTTTCGGAGCATTTCACCGAATTTTTCCGTGTTGCGGGACAACTCGCTGTATCCTTCCACAATTTCGGAGCCGTTCGCGGAATCCTTCCGCAGTTTCGGAAGACTTTCGCGAATTCTTTCCGAAACAAACTTTAAACAAAAATTTTGAAAACACTTAGAAAAATTTTCCGCTTTTTCGGAGGAATTCGCCGAATTTTCCGCGTTGCGGGACAACTCGCGGAATCCTTCCGCAATTTCGGAAGAGAATTCCTTCCGCAAATTTCGGAAGAGAATTCCTTCCGAAAACTTCCCTTCGCAAATTTCGGAAAAACTCGCGGAATGCTTCCGCAGTTTCGGAGCAATTTGCCGAATGCTTCCGCAGTTGCGGAAGACATTCGGGAATTCTCTCCGAAACAAACTTAAACGAATTTTTCAAAACAAACTTAGGAAAATTTTGAATTCACAGTCTACCAGGAAAGAAATTGCACTTCTTCATGTTAAGCATGAAACAGCAAAACAACAAAACAACAAAAAAGCATAAGATGGCAGAGGTTGCCCCTCCTTCCTCTATTTCATGGAGGCAAACAGACAAATACTAAACGCATGTACACACAATGATTTGTATCTCTATGAAGGGCCCAACAGCCGTAGTGTTGAACCTAGAGCTCTGATACCAAAATGTAATGTCCCCTCCTATCTTACCATGATAGAGAGGATCATTGTGCTAAAACCGGGCATCTAGCCCCATAAATTTTAAACCACTAAGCATTCACATAATATAACAGAGATATAAGGATGCATAATTATTTGTTTATACACAGCAGAAGAAATTTCAACTACTCATTCACCATACATTCAAGATATTCATCAATTAAACAATTGAAAGATAGCACAAGAGAATACTTATCTTAATGAAGTAGTCCCAAACAACCAGCTACGCTTCTGCAACGTTCCACCCAACCATAGGCCAGTGTGCTCTTCAATCTCTCAGCACCACTGCCACCCCCGAGCTGGGCATGATCTCCACAAGGAGTTAGGGAACAACAGGGTCTCATATGGCCATAGATACACCAGAATCAGCCATACCAACCAGCAGTTGGGTTTCTAATAGTTCTAGGAAAACGTGGGCAACCAAAACGAAAAGGAGAAATGGGAAATCAATCCCAGGAGAGCAGAATCGTTTGCAGAAGGATGCTCATGGGCATTTCGAGGGCAAAAACGGCCTCCATAACCCCAAAAATCGTGGCTCTCTTCTTCCATCCAATGAGCTAACCAAAAACGAGTTTATGGGCATGGAAAAACACAGGAAATGGTGAAAAACGTGAAGGGTAAGACCCCCAACAGGCTCAGACTGCGTGAGAGGATGAATGCCATGGGTGAAGAATGGCTTTGGGCCAATTTCGTGGGGGTTTTCTTGCTCAACAAGTAAAAACACGATTTTCCAAGTTGATGGCTTGCCCATGCACGAAAATTGACAGCCATACCTCTCCCCTCCCAAGGCATTTATTGTCTCAACCAATTCTTGGAAGAATTAATGATTGGGTGCATGAGACCAAATGGGTAGTTGAGAGTTCATGGGTTTCCTCTATGAAATGGCTTAACACCATGGCTCAAGGGTTTAGCTATTTTTTCCTCCCTATTCCTTGTAAAGATCATGCCCCCATCTCTTTGTTGCATTGCATAGCTGATTGTGGGTTTTTCATTAAAAATTGCATATTTACATGATGTCTGATTTTACATTGTGCACCCCTAGCACAAGAACTCTATGCATCTATTCTAATTGCCGATACATAGAACGATAAATCAATGGCGGGGCCTTGGCCTTGAGCTCCTCACCATGACTAAATAACAATATTTACATCATTTACAATATTAATGCAATAGGGTCAAGCTGGGGACATTACAGTAACATTTGATGAAAACTCAGCATTCATCAAATCAAGGAAGACACCTATTGAAGATCGTGAAGAACCAAAGGAAACCAGATTTCAAGACACTACTATGACTGAAGCAATTCCAGATGTTGATTGTGAAATTGAATATCGACAAGAACCTGCAGATCCACCTTGTGAGAAGGACTCATACAAGAGGAAACCTGCATGGACTAAAGAGCTCATTCAAGATGCAGAAAGATATGGCATTCCAGAAGAAGAACACAGAGCAAAGAAGAGAACTAGATCACATACCAACTATGTTGCTTTACTCTGTGATATCATAAACAAACAACCTTCCAGTTATGAAGAGGCAGCGGAAAAGAAAGAATGGAAGGATAGCATGGTCAAGGAATACCAATCAATAATGACAACTGATGTTTGGGGTGTAGTCCCAAGACCTGAAGGGAAGTCTGTGGTGACTTATAAATCGAATAACAAGATCAAGCATGCTGCAGATGGCAGCATAGAAAAATACAAGGCAAGGTTTATAGCTTGTGGCTTCTCTCAGAAAGAGGGAATAGATTATGAAGAAACTGTTGTCGCTGTAGCCAGATACACTTCCATCAGAACAGTACTTTCTATGGTTGCAGTGATGAAATGGAAGATACACCAGATGGATGTCAAGACAGCCTTCTTGAATGGTGTAGTCGAGGAGGAAGTGTATGTGGAGCATCCACTTGGTTTTGAGACACATGACAGGAAGTCATATGTGTGTAGGTTGAAGAAAGCCTTGTATGGCTTAAAGAAAGCTCCTAGGACTTGGTATGGTAGGATGGATAGTTTTCTATCCAGTTTGGGATTTACCAAGAGTAAAGCGGATTCCAACCTTTACTACAAGGTTGAGGAAGGAAATCCTGTGATATTACTATTGTATGTAGATGATCTGTTTGTAACAGGTAATGATAGTTTGATTGTTGATGCCAAGAGGAAGCTTCAATCTGAGTTCGAGATGAAGGACTTGGGGATGATGCACTATTTTCTAGGCATGGAGGTGTGGCAGAGTACAGATGGTATCTTCCTTGGACAAGGGAAGTATGCAGTGGAGATCCTGAAGAAGTTCGGGATAATGGACTGCAAGGCCATGGCCACACCTATGGCATCAAACCTGAAGCTTTTGTGTGATGCTTCATCTGATCCGGTTGATGTCACTGTGTATCATTAGATGATTGGGTCCTTGATGTACCTGACAAACACGAGGCCAGATACTTGCTTTGCGGTGAACACATTGAGCCAGTTCCTGACGGATCCCAGAGGTGTTCACCTAGTTGTTGTAAACCATATTCTGAGGTACCTGAAGGGTACGGTTGACTATGGGATCAAGTATGATGCGAATCAAAAGTTTAACCTATAGGGTCATGTTGATCTGGACTGGGCAGGAAGTGCTGCAGATAGGAAGAGCACTTCTGGGTGCTGCTTCAGTATGGGATCAGGTGCGATCTCTTGGTTTAGTAGGAAGCAGTCCTGCATAGCACTGAGTACAGCTGAAGCAGAGTATGTTGTTGTTTGTTCATCTAGTTGTGAGGCAGTATGGCTTCGAAAGCTACTATTTGAGTTATTTGATCTCCCGCTGGAGTCCACTGGTATCTTTTGTGACAACTAGATTTGTGTGAAGCTGTTTGAGAATCTGGTGTTCCACGACAGGTCGAAACAGATTAAGATAAAATATCACTATATCAGGGATATGGTGTAGAGAGAAGCAGTGAAGCTCCTATATGTTGCGACGGATGAGCAGGTTGCAGATGTACTGACGAAACCACTAGCCAGAGTGAAGTTCGAGTACTTCAAAGAGAGGCTTGGTGTTCTTCAGATTGATGACACTTCGAGGAAGAAGTAATGGAGACATTTTCTAGAGCCATTCCAAGCATGGTGAGAGGAGGATCCTCCCCATGGCTATGGATGTAAGTGCTGGATGATGAGCATCAGGATGATTCTCTAGTTACTACTCTATGTATGTATGCATCATGTTGGATGCTAGATATGATCAGTGGATCATTTATATGTATGTATGCATCATGTTGGATGATGGATATGATCAGTTGGATCATTTATATGTATATATGTACGCATCATGTTGGATTCTGGATATGATCAGTTGGATCATGTGTATGTATCTGTAGATGTATCAGGTGGATACATGGTATGATCAGGTAGATCATGTATGTTTATATGTATCAGGTATGATCAGGTGAATCATGTATTTGTATGTGTATCAGGTGGATACATTGTATGATTAGGTAGATCATGTATGATGATATGTATCAGGCAGATACTGTGTACGCATAAAGTGGATGCATTGTATGATCAGGATGATCATGGATGACAAGCTTCAGGATGTTGCTCCAGATGACATGCATCAGGATGATGCAATGTTGATGATCAGGATGATCATGTGTACATCACGATGATGTATGGTGAGTATCAGGTTGATACTCTGTGGCCGTGGAACAGGTTGTGTAGATAAGCATATAATCAAGCCCTGAGAGATTTGCAGATGCTCTTGATAGGTTTTTCCGCTGGCATATAATATCTCCCTGGGATATCTGGGAAATGCTCTTTCGAGGTTTTGCTTGGAGGGACATATAATAGCGCCCTGGGAGATTTACAGATGCTCTTGCTAGGTTTTGTCGTTGGCATATAATAGCTCCGTGGGATATCTGGAAAATGCTCTTGCTAGGTTTTGTCCATGGCATATAATTTCTCCCTGGGAGATCTTGCAGGTTGTGTTGGGCACATAATCATTCCTGAGATGCTCTTGCTAGGTTTTGCTTGGTAGCATATAATGTCTCCCTGGGAGATATTGCAGGTTGTGTTGAGCACGTAATCAGTCCTGAGATGCTCTTGCTAGGTTTTGCTTGGTCACATGTAATAGCTCCCTAGGAGATCTGATAGGTTGAGCAGTGTGCTTGTAATCAATCCTGGGATGATCTTGCTAGGTTTTGTTGACGCACATAATAAGTCCTGAGGATTCCACAGTATAGCCAATGATGATGAAGACCTACAAGTGGTGGGCCTACATCCAGTATGAAAAAGGACTAGCTCTGTAGAACTTCCTATGACGAGTAGATTCAGAGATTGATTGAGATAGCAGTAGCCGTGATGATGACGATGATTCGAGGATGATGATTCGTTGATGATGATCTAGAGAAGAAGACTTGTGCTAGCAGATCTGTGTTGAGAAATGCCTTCCTAGTTAAGAGGGAGTGTTGATGTATATGTAACTTTGGAATGTATTTCACCCATGTATTTCATCTATGTATATTGTACTCCTATAGAGATGTTATTATTCCTCTATACGGAAGTGTCGTCATTTGTATTGACAAGTGTCGCAAGTGTCGTAACTTGCCGATGGGTTATTAGACCACCATGTGTGGGGTCGGCCCTGATTAAGTTAGCATTGGATTATTGTATTAAGCTAGACAAGTCAGCCCCATAATTTTATTCGGCAATTAGGACAAGTATAAATAGAGATCTCCCGATCTCTATTTGGATCACTTCATAACTCACTCTTCCATCACTCGGAAAGTGGCACACATGTGACGACGAGGATTAGCTGCTAGGAGGAGTCTATCTCTATGTACTTTGGTTGTACTATTTCTCTATCTATCTCTAAGGAAGTTGTGGGGTTTTTCACCTTAGGGTTTTCCCCACGGAAACTTTGTGTGTCTATTGTCTCTTATGTTTGCATCTTGTGATGATTGATATGCTTGCTATGATTGATATGCATTGATATACTGTACATGTTATTCTCTCAGTAAAGATCCTAGAGTATATTGAATTAATGCTTGAAAATTAACAGGTAGATCTACAGGTTCTTGTGGATCTTCCATTTCACGATCCTCTTCAATAACTGCTTCATTCATGGTGGTGTCTTGTGTTATGGATATTATGGGTTCTTCATTGTCTTCAACAGGTGTCTTCCTTGATTTGATGTATGTTGAGTTTTCATCAAATGTTACATCCCTGCTGGTATCAATCTTCTTGAATCCTGGAAAGTAGATTCTGTAAGCCTTCGAGCTTTCACCTGTAACCCACGAATATGCCCTTCTTTCCTGAAGGATCTAGCTTTGTCCTCTTTTCTTTTGGGATGTGAGTATATACTGGACAACCAAATATTTTGAGATGGCTAAATTCTGGTTTCTTACCAGTGAACACTTCTTTCGGTGTTTTGTTGTTAAGTATCTTATGTGGTGTTCTGTTCTACACATACACAGCTGTCCTGGCTGCCTCTGCCCATAAGTGCATAGGTAGATCCTGGTCATGAAGCATTGCCCTAGCTGCTTCCATGATTGTTCTATTCTTCCTTTCTGCAACCCCATTCTGTTGTGGATTGTAAGGATTAGTCAACTCCCTCTTAATCCCTGAATCACTACATAGCTTCTTGAAGTCTCCTGAAGTAAATTCTTCACCATTATTGGATTTGAAGATCTTGATCTTCTTATCAGTTTGATTTTCCATCAAGGCTTTGAGTTCCTTGAACTTGTCAAACACTTCATCTTTGTTCTTCAATAAGTAAACCCAAGTCTTCCTAGAGAAATCATCAATGAAGGAAACATAGTATACATACCCACTCAGAGAACTGGATGACATCGAACCACATACATCTGAGTGGATGATTTCCAAGATTCCTTTTTGCCTTGCTTTCACTGCTTGGAAATGTCTTCTTTGTGTTCTTCCCCTTTGCACAACCTTTTCAAATGCCATCATGTTTTGTCTTGATTTCAGGAAGACCTTCCACTGCTTTGCTTGCAATTGGAAGTTCCATATAGTGCATTTGTGCAAGCCTTCTATGCCAAAGTTCACTTGGCTCTACTGAGTCATAAACCGAGGCTTGTTCTAGTTGGCCCTTCAGTTTGTATAAACCTCCCTCTTGCTCTCCAATCACCACTGCATCATCTATAGTTTTACCCTTTGGCCACATTAGGACTTGTCCATCTACAAATGCAACCCTCATGCATTTTGCATCCAATGCAGATATGGAGAGTAGGTTCTTCTTGAGACCTGGAACATATAGTACATTTTTCATCTTTAAAGACTTTCTAGAGTCTATCTTATAGGAGGCTTCACCACTTCCTTTTATGGGATGTCGGTAGTCATCCCCAAGTTTCACCTTATGGTGTGATTCATGTTCAAATAGATTCATAAAGGATTCCTTGAATCCTATCATATGTTTGGAAGCCCCACTATCTATAAGCCAATCATTGCTTCCATGGGTAATGGTACCAGTGAGAGCAGAAATTAGAACATACTCTTCATCACTTGAAGAGTCTTCACTTTCTTCTCTAGCCTTCTTCCTAGGAGGTTCATCATCCTCAATAGCATGAGCATGATGTCTTTTATTCTTGTTCTTCTTTCTGTTCTTAGGACAATTTCTAGAAATGTGTCCCCTTTAATCACAAGTATAGCAATGGATATTGACATGTTTTTCTTGAAATCACCCTTCTGATGGTGATGTCTTTCTTTCTTATCATGGTGGTGAGTCTTCTTGTGACCGTGCCTCTTGGAGTGTGTTGTGAGAGATAGGTCTTCATTCCCCATCTTCTCTTCTCGAGCTTCAATCCAAGCTTCTTCCTGTGAGGATTCTTCCCATAGTTTACTGAATGTGATAAGTTTCCTCCTAGCACAAATTCCTTGGATGAAGGAATCCCATGACCTAGGAAGGCCATTAAGAGTGGTCATTACCAATTCTCTATTTTCTATATCTTCTCCCTCAGCTTCAAGTTGTTCTTTTATCTGGGAGACCCTTGAGAAATAAGACTGCATAGTCTTTGCATTCTGGATCTTGATATTCTT